>JAPEVW010000033.1:1947500-1985000 GCA_027921565.1 Artemia sinica
TGAATTTTGATGTGTAAAGTAAATAAAAAAAAACAAGTATTTTAAACTGAAAGTAAGGAGCGACATTAAAACTTAAAACGAACAGAACTTTTTCCGTATATGAAAGGGGCTGTCCCCTCCTCAACGCCACGCTCTTTACGCTAAAGTTTTTTATTGTTTTAAAAAAGTATAGTTGTGAGACAGAGTCAAACTTTAGCGTAAAGAGCGAGGCGTTGAGGAGGAGACAGCCCCTTTCATATACGGAATAATTTATGTTCGTTTTAAGTTTCAATGTCGCTCCTTACTTTCAGTTTAAAAAACTTGTTTTTTTATTTAATTTCTGATCGTTTTTTAGTTAATGCAGCTTTTATTTTGGCTCGCCGTCATTGAATAAGTAAACAAAATTTGCATCAAAATTTTACTTTTCTTTTGCTAAATGGCTGTCTCTAAATTTGGTTCTGACGTAATTTACAAATTAACTTACGTAACGACATTCTATATTCGTATATTTTTCTTCTGGTAAAAAATACAAAGTTGCAGATTTTTGCAGATATGAGCTTGAAACCTATATTATAGGGTTTTCTGATACGCTGAATCTGAAGGTGTGATTTTAATTAAATATTTTTCACTTTTAGGGGATGTTTCCCCCTCTTTAAAAAATCAGGTAAGTTTTCTCAGGCTCGTAGCCTTTGATGAGTAATACTAAACTTAATAAAATTCATATATTTAGAATCAGCATTATAAGCCCATTCTTTTGATACATTTATTGACATCAAAGTTCCGTTTTTAAAAGTTTCGCTTACTATTGAGCCGTATCGCTTGTTTTTTTTATTGTTTTTTTTATTACGTATATGTTATTACGTATATGATGGGGTTCTCCCCTTAGTCAATACCACGCTTCTTACTGTTGCTTCTTACTTTCAGTTGAAAAAACTTGTTTTTTAAATTTAATTTCTGATCGTTTTTTACATAATGCTTGGAAATCCGGCGCCCCCTTCATAGAAATGTCCCTTACCCCAAAGAAACATCCTCCATGGAAAGATTCTCCCGAGTAACCCCCTCCTCCAGCCCCCCCCCACCAGAAAAAAATTATTCCTGAAAATGTCTGTATACTTCCCAATAACCAATAGAATATGTAAGCAATGGGAGAAGTTCAAAACTTGCAGCCCTTCCCCTGGAAACTGTGGGGGATTAAGTCATCGTAAAAGACATATTTATTAGATTTTCGACTATGCTAAACAAAATGGCTATCTCAAAATTTTAATTGAGTGACTTTGAGAAAAAAATGAGCGTAGGAGGGGGCCTAGTTGCCCTCCATTTTTGGTCACTTAAAAAGGGCACCAGAACTTTTAATTTCCGTTCCAATCAGCCCTCTTACGATATTCTAGGACCACTGGGTCAATACGATTACCCCTGAAAGAAAAAAAATAAACACGCACCCGTGATCTTTCTTCTGGCAAAAAATGCAAAATTCCACATTTTTGTAGATAGGAGCTTGAAACCTCTACAGTAGGGTTCTCTGATACGCTGAATATGATGGTGGGAATTTTATTAAGGTTCTATAGCTTTTAGGGGGTCTTTCTCCCTTTTTTCGAAAATCAGCCAAATTTTCTCAGGTGCGTATATTTGATGGGTAAGATTAAACTTGATGAAGCTTATACATTTGAAATCAAAATTAAAATCTGATTCTTTTGATGTATCTATTGGTACCAAAATTTCCTTTTTTAGAGTTTCGGTTACCATTGAGCCGGGTCGCTCCTTACTTACTTTTCGTTACCACGAATTGTTTGATTAAACAGTTCGTTATTTCCCAGGGGTTATCGTACAGACCCAGTTGGCCTAGAACGTCAGAAGAAGGTTCATTCTAAGGGAAATCAAAAGTTATAGTGCCCTTCTTAATTGTCCAAAAAAATTGGAGGGCATTTAAGCCCCCTCCCATATCACTTTTTTCCCAAAATGATCTTATCAGAGGATAGTTCCCATTGGGTGAAATTTTCAGAGAAAATTTTATAGGCCTACTGGGTGAATTTGTCAAAATTCATATACGAAATTTCTTTATATGTCTTGCTTTCTCTTTATCGATTCAATTTTACGGAGATGTTATGGGTAATTGTCCAGGGTAAATTTTTGCCAGGATTGAATGGTCCAGAGGATAGTTCTATGGGGAGGGGGATTTTTCCTCGGAGGTGGAGCCAGGTATCCTGGTGTTATTTAAAAAACAAAAAACAAGGTTTTTCAACTGAAAGTAAGGAGCAACATCAACACTAGAAACTAACGGACATTATTACTTAGATGAGGGGGTTGCCCCCTCCTCAGCATCTTGCTCCTTACGCTACAGTTTAAATTCTATCCCAATTCTTTAAAAACAACTCCTGGAACCCAAGGGTCGTTTAATTAGAACAATAAGTAACTTTAATTAAATGCCAAAAAACTGTAGCGTGATGAGTGAGTGCGGACGAGGGGGCAACCCCCATCCTATATGTAATAATTTATGTTCGTTTTAGGTTTTAATGCCCCTCCTTACTTCCAGTTGAAAAAGCTTGCTTTCTTTCTGTATTTAATAAAGCTTCGAGACAAACAATCAAACAGTTCGTAGTAACGAACTGTAAGTAAGGAGCGACCCGGCTCAATGGTAACCGAAACTCTAGAAAACGGGTTTTTGATACCAATAGATACATCAAAAAAATCAAATTTCAATGCTGATTTCAAATATATAACTTTCATAAAGTTTAGTGCTATCCATCAAAAGTTACGCGCCTGAGAAAATTTGGCTGTTTTTCAAAAAAAGGGGGAAAGACCCCCTAAAAGTTATAGAACCTTAATGAAAATCACACCATCATATTCAGTGTATCAGAGAACCCTACTGTATAGGTTTCAAGCTCCTATCTACAGAAATGTGGAATTTTGCATTATTTGCCAGAAGAAAAATCACGGATGCGTGTTTATTTTATTTTTTTTTTTTTGTTTTGTTTTTTTTCCCCAGGGGTGATCGTATCGACCCAGGGGTCCTAAATATCGTGGGAGGGCTCATTGGAACGGAAATTAAAAGTTCTAGTGCCCTTTTTAAGTGACCAAAAAAAATGGAGGGCAACTAGGCCCCCTCCCACACTTATTTTTTCCCCAAAGTCACCCGATCAAAATTTTGAGATAGCAATTTTGTTCAGCATGGTCAAAAATATGATAAATATGTGTTTTAGGATGACTTAATCCCCCGAAGTCCCCAGGGGGAGGGCTAAAAGTTTTGAACTTTACCCAATGTTAACATATAGTATTGGTTATTGGGAAGTATACAGAAGTCTTCAGGAGGGTTTTTTTCTGGTAGTGGGAGGGAAGGGTGGGTCGGGGGTTATGTTGGAGGATCTGTCCATGAAGGAAGTTTTCATGGGGGAAGGGAAATTGCCATGAAGGGGGCGCCGGACTTGCCAGCATTATTTATTGGTTATTGGGAAGTATACAGAAGTTTTCAGGAAGGATTTTCTTCTGGAGGGGGGAGGGCTAGAGATGGGGGTTACTCTGGAGAATATTTCCATGGAGGATGTTTCTTTGGGATAAGGGACATTTCTATGAAGGGGGCGCCGGATTTCCAAGCATTATTTAAAAACCGATCAGAAATTAAATAAAAAAAAAAGTTTTTTCAACTGAAAGTAAGAAGGAACATTAGAACTTAAAATGAACAGAAATTATAAAGTATGTGAGGGGGTTCTCCCTCAAGTCAATACCTCGCTCTTTACGCTACAGTTTTTTTTAGTGCTTTCAAAAGAGCTATCTATTCTAATTAAACGGCCTTTGTGATTCAGGGGTTCGTGAATTAAGCAACATTTTAGCTTTTAACGTAAAGAACTTGGTATTGACTAAGGGGAGAACCCCCTCATATGCGTAATAACATATACGTAATAAAAAAAACAAGCGATACGGCTCAATAGTAATCGAAACTTTTAAAAACGTAATTTTGATGTCAATAAATGTTCAGGGGTTTGCGAATCAAATTTTTTTTTAACTTTTAACGCAAAGAGCGTGGTATTGACTAAGGGGAGAACCCCCTCATATACGTAGTAACATATACGTAATAAAAAAAAAACATAAGAAAACAAGCGATACGGCTCAATAGTAATCAAAACTTTTAAAAACGGAATTTTGATGTCAATAAACGTATCAAAAGAATGTGTTTATAATGCTGATTCTAAATATATAAATTTTATTAAGTTTAGTATTACTCATCAAAGGCTACGAGCCTGAGAAAATTTACCTGATTTTTTAAAGAGGGGGGAAACATCCCCTACAAGTGAAAGAATTTTCATGAAAATCACACCGTCAGATTCAGCGTATCAGAAAACCCTATTACATGTGTTTCAAGCTCATATCTGCAAAAATCTGCAACTTCGTATTTTTTGCCAGAAGAAAAATATACGAATATAGAAGTTAGTTGAAAGTAAGGAGCGACATTAAAACTTAAAACGAACAGAAATTATTCCGTATATGAAAGGGGCTGTCCCCTCCTCAACGCATCGCTCTTTACGCTAAAGTTTGACTCTGTCTCACAACTTTATTTTTTAAAACAATAAAAAACTTTAGCGTAAAGAGCGAGGCGTTGAGGAGGGGACAGCCCCTTTCATATACGGAATAATTTCTGTTCGTTTTTAAGTTTTAATGTCGCTCCTTACTTTCAGTTTAAAAAACTTGTTTTTTTTATTTAATTTCCTAAAGGACAAGGAAAAAGTATGTCAATTAAAGTAAAAGTATATAAAAATGAAAAAATATAAGTAATTACAGAAAAATAAACAAACAATAGCCTACTTAACTCCCAGCATTTAATTCTACTGAGCAGTGCCAAAGCGTTGGACGGATAATTTTTAAGAATATTGGCAGTTTTAACTTGGTTATCAAACACCAAATATATCAATTTATTATATATATATATATATATATATATATATATATATATATATATATATATATATATATATATATATATATATTATATATATATATATATATATATTATATATATATATATATATATATATATATATATATATATATATTATATATATATATATATATATATATATATATATATATATATATATATATATATATATATATATAATATATATAATATATATATATATATATAATATATATATATATATATATATATATATATATATATATATATATATATATATATATATATATATATATATCTATATATATATATATATATATATATATATATATATATATATATATATATATATATATATATATATATATATTATATATATATATATATATATATATATATATATATATATATATATATATATTATATAATATATATATATATATATATATATATATCATATATATATATATATATATATATATATCTATATATATATATATATATATATATATATATATATATATTGAAGGGAATAATAGTATGATAAGTTTGGGCAATGGTGTAGACAAGCTTTTTCTCAAAAATAGAGAGAACCAGGCTATTAGGACATTCTATAATGAGGAGTGTAGGAATAAAAGGTGCGAATTTTAATACCAAAGTATTTGACGGTAAAGTTTGTAGTGTGGGGTCGTAAGGAAACGTCGAGGGAAATATTTAGCTGGTTAGGGGTAAAACAAGGTTGTACTTTGTCTCCGAAGATTTCGTTGTATATTAATGAAATTGAAATTATTTAAGGAAAAGGAAAGTAAGTGAATTGCAATTATTTGATTAAAAATGTCCGCATTTTTGTACGCCGATCATATAGCTTTATTGGCAAATGGTGGAGAGAATCTGCAGCGTGCAATAGAGAGTGTATAAAAATGTTTTCAAACAGTTCGTGGTAACGAACTGTAAGTAAGGAGCGACCCGGCTCAATGGTAACCGAAACTCTAAAAAACGGAATTTTGGTACCAATAGATACATCAAAAGAATCAGATTTTAATTCTGATTTCAAATATATAAGTTTCATCAAGTTTAATCTTACCCATCATCATAATCTTACCATTCCGTATATGAAAGGGGCTGTCCCCTCCTCAATGCCTCGCTCTTTACGCTAAAGTTTGACTCTGTCTCACAACTTTATTTTTTAAAACAATAAAAAACTTTAGCGTAAAGAGCGATACGTTGAGGAGGGGACAGCCCCTTTCATATACGGAATAATTTCTGTTAGTTTTAAGTTTTAATGTCACTCCTTACTTTCAGTTGAAAAAACTTGTTTTTTTTTATTTAATAAGGAAAAGAGACTGGTTTTAAATCTAGAGAAGTCAGCAGTAATGGTTGTTGTAAGGCGGGCTAAGTCATCTGAAGAAAATTTTGATTACGGGAGGGGAGAGTATGCCTACCTAGACTTTAGACTTGTTTCAAATTGTATGTAGACAAGAAACATAGCTCTAATGTGAAGTAAAGGTAAAAGTTTAACTGGCATATTCTTAAAGAGTTTTCTTATGAATACAAGAGCAAAGGATATCAATCCACAAAAGCTACAGGCTACAAAAATTAATAAATAAAAAGTTTCATAGCATTGTTATAAAGTGCGAACTGGGTCTCTTTAGCTTAAAAAATAAACGGTTAGTACGCATAGTAGGTTATTGGGAAAAAATTATTGCTATTCAGGATTATCGCCTGACAAAAATGCTTTCAATGAATTGTTACTGAATAAAAGAAAAGATTCTTAGCCTTTGCAAATTAAGGTATACTAGACAATTGTGGGCTATGAGGCTGATGGAAT
Organism: Artemia sinica; assembly: GCA_027921565.1. Classification (NCBI taxonomy): domain Eukaryota; kingdom Metazoa; phylum Arthropoda; class Branchiopoda; order Anostraca; family Artemiidae; genus Artemia; species Artemia sinica. The sequence continues at coordinate 1,954,214 of JAPEVW010000033.1, forward strand.
AATGGCATTGGACCTGGGTCGGATACAGGACTAATTGCAAAAGCTGTGGAAAAAGTGCTACAAGATCAAGAGATCTGGCTTTGCAAGAAGACAAGATTTAGTCAGAATCCCTTGGAATATGTAGAAAAATTAAAGAAGCCTGGGGATAAGAAATATATATAAAATTTGGGCTTCAAAATAATACTTTAAAATGGGGTATATTAGTAAAGGGGGCTTTTATGCCACTTGGGGGGGGGGGGAGAAGAAAGTATTTAGGGAGGGTTAAGATACAGAGTAATCCCTTCACTTGTACAATGTGTAGGGATTCTGAAGATTCAGAACATTCTACGGGTTATTGTGAAGAACTGAAGGTACTCAAATGGAAATTTTTGTTTCTATTTATTTACTGAACAAAATAAAACAAAAGGACTAACCTTGTTTTCCCGTCTGGTTATCGAATAAGGTAGTTCTTATAATATCTTCAAGAATATCCTCGGTCGAAGTAGAAGCAAATTGCTGACAAGACATTTTGAATATACGTTATCTCACTTGTATTCAAAGTTAGAATGTGAACTATATGTTTATTAAAAAACTTTTTATATTCAAAACATAGCTGTGGACTCCGCCTTTAAATAGGGCGCTTCCGGCTCTAATTGTTTTAATGTTAATTTCTGGTATTTTAGTTCATACCCAAAGGGATTATGTGTTACTAAAGAGGAAGTATACATCAGTTCAAGGGCACCAATTAGAAGGCCGTAAAGTTTCCCGTGATGCTTTGTTTTAAAGAAGACCAAACTCCAATGATAAAGATAAAGGATAATTCATATTCCAAATTAAGACATTATGAAGCCTTAATCATGATTTATGATCAATAATAACGTTATGGTAAAACTATATGAAGATATCAGTACCAATTTAAGAGGCTATGTCAGTGATAATAGCTATCGAGAAAAGGTTAAAAAGATCTGCAATGCTGTATCAAATCAAACAGTTCGTAGTAACGAACTGCGTGTAAGGAGTGACTCGACTCATTAGTAACCGAAATATTATCAGTAAAACCATATGACTCATCATGCTTAATCTTATCCATAAAAAATTACGAGCCTGAGAAAATTTGTTTGATTTTTAAAATAGAGGGGAAACATTCCCATAAAATTAAAAAAAAAAAAAATGATGAAAATCACGCCGTCATATTTAACGTACCAGAGTACCTCACTGTAAAAGTCTCAAGCTCATATCTGAAAAAAGTGGAATTTTAATGTCTTAAAAGATCGGAAGAAGAAGAATTTGAACGGAAATTGAAAGTTCTAGTGCTCTTTTAAGTGACCAAAAGATTGGAGGGCAGCTGTATCCCTTCAAATGCCCATTTTTTCCAGCAGTTATTTGACCTAAATTTTGAGACAGCCATTTTCTTCAGTATTGTTGAAATATAAAATAACTATGTCTTTATGTTTAAAATGAAACCCCAGAGTCTGCGGAGATAGGCCGGTATGTTATGAAAATGTCACCATTGTCTATGTATAGTCTTTGTTATTGGAAAATATATTAACATTTTTCTGGGAGGGAGGGGTTGTACTTGGGGACTATTGGGAGAATCTACCCTAGGGAGGGAAATTTCATGTGGTTGATTTTCCATGGGAAATATGACAGTGGGGGAATTTGGGTGAAGTACTATACGAAATTCTTTTTAATTACCTTACATTCTCTTTGCCAAACTATTCATGCGGAGGTGTTCTTGGGGACTTATACAGAGGTTGGTTTTGGCGTGTATTAATTTTGGGGAAATAAATTCGACGGAAGGAGGATTTTCCCCGATTAGAGGTTAAAGTCTAATTCAAATGAAAGAATGCTAAGAAGAGTGTTTAAGGCTTAATCTTTCGCAAGAAATTTTACAAGGAGGGGGGATTCTCAGCGAGGATAGAACTGTCTAGATTTAATTTGACGGGGAGGGGGGATGCACTTTAATATGGATGATATTTCCAAAGATGAGTTTTCCTTGAGGGGGAGAGGTATATTTCTTAGAGAGTGAGCTAGACTTACCGACATTATTTGAAAAACGAAAGGAAATTATTCCATATATAAAGAATTGCCCCCCTTCCCACTTCCTTGCTCAATACGCTAAAACTTCACTGTTTATCCCAATTTATTAGCGGCTACTGAACCATAGGGTTTGTTTAATTAGAATAGGAAGCTTCTTTAAAAGTGCTACAAAATTTAGTGTAAAGAGCAAGGTATTGAGAAGGGGGGGATCCTCCATATACAGAATAACTCTGTCAAAATTGATATATACAAATTTTGCTTCAATTTTTCAAGTAGGTGAGCCAAATTAGAACCTGTTTCAGTTTAAAAACGTTCAGAAATGAAACAGAAAACTATTTATTTTAACTGAAAATAATAAGTGATAAAAAAAACTTAAAAGGAACATAATTTTTTCGGTATATGAAAGACACTGTCCCCTTTTCAACGCCTTGCTATTTACGCTAAACCTTGACTCTTTGTCACAATGCTACTTTTTTGAACAATAAAAACAAGTTGGTTTTGATATTAATATATGATATTTTAGTTCATTGATGCCCAAATAGATTATGTGTTAGTGGGGAGAAAACATACATCTGTTCAAGGACCCCAATATGTGCCCCTTAGAGTTTTCGACGATGCTCCTTTTTACAGATGGCCAAACTCCTATTGGGGCCAAAATCTGAGATACGAAAAAGGATCCCTCCAACGTATTGTATATGTTTAGCAGACAAGAGTCCACAATTATACAGCATTAGCAAATATCAATGGTAAGATAATTCCTTTAGCTGTGCTGGAAAACCTATTTTCCCGTAATGGGTGGGATGTTAAGGAGAGGCACCTCCATCAAACATAATTGTTGGAGAGGCATATCCACCAAACATGGAATAATAATTGTTGGTTTTAATTTTTAATTAAAAAAAAACTCGTTTTTCGTTTTCAAATTCTTTTTTAAGGTCCTTATTTTTAGTAAAAAAAGAAACTTGTTTTTTATTTAATCAAGAAAAAAGGTAAGCTCAGTTATTGGAAAAACTCCAAAATTATGAACTTCTAAGTCAACTGAAGTGACTATACTAAAGACTATTACAGTTAACCGAGTAGCGTCTTTGCAAAATAGTAACTTTTTCACTTCCGCTTGAGAAAATATGATGTTGAAGACCAGAAATAAGTGAATTAAGGCTGCACAAATATATATTTAATGCTAAAATAATACCTATCCTATATTACAAATCAGAAATATGGGGGATTAGCTGGCAGAGAAACTAGAAACCCTTCAAATTCAATATTATAAACCAGTTTTTGGCTTACAGAATACAACACTAATGTTAGTATTAAAAGGTTGTTTTCGTATATTTAACTTGAAATTGAAAAAAATACACCCAAATCATCAAATTTTGGGTAAGACTCCTTAAACTTCCCCAGATTAGACTTTCTCGAGCATCATATGAAGTTTTTTATTGTTTAAAAAAAATAAGAGTTTTGAGAAAGTCAAACTTTAGCGTAAAGAGTGAGGCATTCAGGAGGGGAGAGCCCCTTTCATATACGGAATAATTTCTGTTCGTTTTAAGTCTTAATGTTGATCCTTACTTTCAGTTTAAAAAAACTTGTTTTTTTTATTTAGTTTCTGATCGTTTTTTAGTTAATGCAGCTTTTATTTTGGCTCACCGTCATTGAATAAGTAAACGCAATTTGCATATAAATTTTGCTTTTATTTTTCTAACTGGCTGTCTCTAAATTTGGTTCTGATGTAATATACAAATTAACTTACGTAAGGAACTTCAATATTCGTATATTTTTATTCTGGCAAAAAATACAAAGTTGCAGATTTTTCCAGATATGAGCTTGAAACGTTAGTAATAGGGTTTTCTGATACGCTGAATCTGACGGTGTGATTTTCAATAAAGTTCTTTCCCTTGTAGGGAAAGATCCATGGAGGATGTTTCTTTGGGGAAAGCGACATTCTTATGAAGGGGGCGCCGGATTTCCAAGCATTATTTAAAGAACGATCAGAAATTAAATTAAAAAAAAAAACAAGTTTTTTCAACTGAAAGTAAGAAGCAACATTAGAACTTAAAACGAAAAGAAATTATTACGTATATAAGGGGGTTCACCCCCAAGTCATTACCTAGCTTTTTACCCTACAGTTTTTTTTTAGTGCTTTCAAAAGAGGTATCTATTCTAATTAAACGGCCTTTGTGATTCAGGGGTTTGTGAATCAAGAAAAATTTTAACTTTTAATGCAAAGAACTTGTGAGAAAGTCAAACTTTAGTTGTGAGAAAGTCAAACTTTAGCGTAAAGAGCGAGGCGTTCAGGGGGGACAACCCCTTTCATTTCAACCCCCTTTGTAGGGATGATTTTCCAGCATTTTTATTGGGAGGGGGGGCAAGAGAGGTCTAAATCTTAGAGGTCTAAGAGGTCTAAAGTTCTATATCAAAAGAACTTTAGGTACTGTTTTTTTTAACCTCCTCTGGTTAGCTATTATCACTGACATAGCCTCTTATATTGGTACTGATATCTTCATATAGTTTTAAGAATATTAAGTAGGGCGTAGATCATACAAGTACCGGTAAAATTTTCATTCTTTTCATTTAGATTTTTTTCTCCTTTTAACTTCTGATTAAAATATTTTAGAATTGATACCAACACTTTCATCATATTTTATTTTGAATACTACAATTTATATTTAAATACACTGATGCGCAATCATCCCCAGTGGCAGATCCAGGGGGAGAGCGAGGGAGGCACGCGCTCCCTAAAGTAGTGTAATTTACTTAACTAACGGAAGTTTGCGTTAAATGAACTTGCTTATAACGCAAGTTTATTGGATCAACCTATTTCCCCCCCCCCCCCATAAAAAAATCCTGGATCCGCCCCTGATCAGCCCGCTCAGTATTGAAAGCAGCCAACTTAAAGATTTAAACCATGTGTATAAATATCATGTTGTTGAGTATTTCAATTTTCCTGATTAGAAATCAAGCAGGGCTTCCACTATCCCAAAATTTTTGGGTATTTCCCCAAAAATTTATGTGTCAACCTGAAAAAAAATTGGTTCCCCCAAAATCACTTAATCACGGTTTTACCCCTAGAGATTTATCAGCAGTGACTCTCCCTGGCAAATGTTACTTTGCATACAGTAATTCTTCACTACTCTCTTGTTCGTTAATTTTCGTCTCTTTTGTTACTTTTCATAAAAACCCAGACAGATGCAATTGCAAAATACATAATTCTTCATATGGCTGGGGTAAAATAACTGGCATATTCTTAAAGAATTGTCTTAAGAATATAGGAGCAAAAGAAATCAAGCTAAAAAAGCGTATTTTTGCAAATAGAATAGTACCTGCTATACAATATGGGGTAGAGATATGGGGACGCGAAAGGGAGGTGGAAATAGAGAGGATACAGGTTCATTATTTTAAATTAAATTTATAGGGTACATAAGAAGTTTAATAGCATTATTATAAAGGGTGAATTGTTTTTTTTTTGCTTGAAAAATAAACGGTTAATACGCATGGTAGGTTATTTGGAAAATATACTGCCATAACAGATTATCGGTTAACAAAAAATGCTTTTAATGAATTGTTACTGGATAAAAGAAAGATTCTTTGCCTTTGCAAATTAAGAGTATTAAAGAGAGAGGCGTTGACGAGGGGACAGCCCCTTTTATATACGGAATTATTTCTGCTCGTTTTAAGTTTTAGCGTCGTTCCTTACTTTCAGTTAAAATATAACTTGTTTTTTTTTATTTCATTTGTGAGCGTTTTTTAATTAATGCAGGTTTTGATTTTGGCTCACCGTGCATGAATAATTAAAAAGAAATTTGAATATTAATTTTACTTTTATTTTGTTAAATGGCTTTCTCGAAACTTGTTGAATTTTATTTACGAATCTTTTTATTAGTAATAAATATACGTAACTTACGAATTAACTTACGTAACGAACTTCTATATTCATATATTTTTAATACGTATATTAGGGGGTTTGCCCCCTAGTCAATACCTTGCTCTTTAAGCTAAAGTTCGAATTTTGTTCCAATTCTTTAAAAATGACCCCTTAATCACAAAGGCCGTTAATTAGAATAAATAGCTCTTATGAAAGTACTAAAAAATCTTTGGCTTAAAGAGTGAGGCATGGACTAGAAGGTGAACCCAATCATATAGCTAATATTTTTTGTTCTTTTTAAGTTTTGATGTTGCTCCTTACTTTCAGTTGAAAAACTTGTTTTTTTATATTTAATTTCTGATTTTTTTTTAAATAATGATGGGAAATCCGATGCCCCCTTCATAGCAAAATCCCTTCCCCCATGAAAACTTCCCTTATGAAAAGATCCTCCCATATAACCCCCGACCCATCCCCACCCCCACTACCAGAAAAATTCCCCCTGAAAACGTCTGTATACTTCCCAATAACCAATGCTATATGTTAAAATTGGGTAAAGTTCATAACTTTCAGCCCTCCCTCTGGCGGCTTCGATGGATTAAGTCATCCTAAAAGACATAGTTATAATATTTTCGACCATGTTGAACAAAATGGCTATCTCAAAATTTTGAGTTGCCCTCCATTATTTTTGGTCACTTAAAAAGGATACTAGAACTTTTTGTTTCCGTTTCAATGAGCACTCCCACGATATTCTAGGACCACTGGGTCGATACGATGACCCCTGGGGAAAAAAAACAAATAAACACGCATCCGTGATCTTTCTTCTGGCAAAAAATGAAAAAATTCCACATTTTTGTAGATAGGAGCTTGAAACCTCTAAAGTAGGGTTCTCTGTCACGTTGAATATGATGGTGTGATTTTCATTGAGGCTCAATAATTTTTAGGCGGTCTTTCCCCCTTTTTTGAAAATCAGCCAAATTTTCTCAGGCGCGTAACTTTTGATAGAAAAGATCAAACTTGATGAAACTTATATATTTGAAATCAGAATTAAAATCTAATTCTTTTGATGTATCTATTGGTATCAAAATACCGTTTTTTAGAGTTTCGGTTACCATTGAGCCAGGTCGCTCCTTACTTACAGTTCGTTACCACGAACTGTTTGATTGGCACTTTAAACTTGATTACAGCACATTTTCCCTCCATAAGAAAATTTCTCTCCATAAACTAAACCCCATTGTTTGAGAGTTTAGCTTTCATTTGCATGCCCAATCTTGAAGTACTTTTGTCCTCCATATCGTCGCGTTATATCCAATTAATCATAGGCAGCGCAACATATTATTTATTTATTTTTTGTTGTTTTTTTTTTTTGTTTAGACTAGGCCACATCGTAATGACAGAGTTGTCGAATAAACTTCAAAAACGGCTTATTCGATTTGAAATTGTAAGGGCTAGTGTCCTATCTAATGGCTGAAAGTGATTAGAGGACAATTAACCCCCCTCCCGCCCCACCATTTCTCCAAAAACATTCAACCAATTGAATGTTTTGTGATTGTGAGATAGCCATTTTGTTTAAAGTAGATGAAAGATCAGGAAATTATTTATTTGAGGATGGCAACCCCCCAAAGCCCTAAGGGCAGGGGGTTGTAAGTTATAGTAATTTCTATTCGTTTCCAGTTTTAATGTTGCTCCTTAGCCTACTTTCAGTTGAGAAAATTTCTTATCGTTTTTTCAAACAATGCTGGGAAATCCGGCGTCCACTTCATAGAAATGTCCCTTCCCCCAAGGAAACATCCTTTATGGATCGATCCTCCCACGTGAGCCCTTTTTTGACCACCCTCCCCACACCACCAAGAAAAATCCCTCCCGAAAACGTCTGTATACTTCCCAATAACCAATACTAAACATAAACAATGGGGAAAGTTCATAACTTGCACCCCTTTCTCCGGGAACTTTGGAGGACTAAGTCATCCTCAAAGACATATTTATTAGATTTTCAACTATGCTAAAAAAAAAATGGCTATTTCAATTTTTTTTTTAATTTTTTAGTCACTTAAAAAGGCCACTAGAACTTTTAATATCCGTTCGAATTAGCCCTCTCACGATATTATAGGACTACTGGATAGATACGATCACCACTGGGAAAAAAAACAACAAATAAACATGCATCCCTTATCTTTTTTTTGGAAAAAAAGATAATAAATTCCATATTTTTGCAGACGGGAGATTGAAACATCTACAGAAGGACATTCTTTTACGTTGAATCTGACGGTTTGATTTTCATTAAGATTATATAACTTTTTGGGCGTGTTTCCCCCTTTTTTCAAAAACAAGACAAATTTTTTCAGGCTCGTAACTTTTGATGGGTTAGACTAAATTTGATAACATTTATAAATTTGAAATAAGCATAAAAATTGAATTCTTTTGATTTATCTACTGGTATGAGAATTCCGTTTTTAGAGTTTTGGTTACTACTGAGCCGGGTCGCTCCTTACTTAAAGTTCGTTACCACGAACTGTTTGATATGTGGATAATTAAAATTCAAAGTCTCACTAATGAAGTTTGGATTTGAATAATCAATTTTAATTAAAATGTTTTATACTTCTTGTAATCAGATTTTCACTTATTTGTATTTATGTAACTAAACCAGCTTCTTTAATAAATTTTTTTCCTATTTGTCACTTCGGCAAACATCCATCATTTTTTTTTTTTGGGGGGGGGGGGGGTCAGAAGCTGCTGATCAGAAAAGGTAAAGAAAATCAAATAATTCTTGTAAATGGCTTAATTTTTGGAATTTATCAGATCAGACCGGAAAAAGATGAGAACAGACCAAGAACAGATCAGATAATACAAGGAACAGATCAATGCAGACCGAATACAGATCACTTCATACCCAAAACAGATCAGACATAGAAGATATCAGATCAGACCGGGAACAGATAAGATCAGACGAAAAACAAATCTGATTAAGGTCAAGAACATATCAGATAGAAAACAGATTATATCGGACCGATAAAAGATCGGATCAGACTGAAAACAGACCAAATAAGACCAAGAACAGATCAGACCGAGAACACATCAGATCAGACAGATAACAGATCATATCAGACCGAAAATATATCCGATAAAATTGAGAACAGATGAGACCAAGAAGAGATCAGATCAGGTCAAGAACAGATGAAATCAGATCGAAAACAGATCCTTTCAGACCAGGACCAGATCAGATTGGACCGAGAACAGATCAGATAAAACCAAGAACATATGAGATAAAAGACCGAGAAGAGATCAGACCGAGAACAGACCAAATAAGACCAATAACGGATCAGATCAGACTAAAAACAGATCAGACCGAGAACACATCAGATCAGACCGTTAACAGATCATATCAAGCCGAAAATATATCCGATAAAATCAAGAACAGATGAGATACGACCAAGAACAGATCAGGACAGATTGAAAACAGATCATATAATAGCGAGAACAGATCAGATCAGACAGAGAACCGATCAGATCAGACGAAGAGCAGATCAAATCAGGCAAAGAACAGATAGATCATACCTAGATCAGATTAAATGAGACCGAGAAAAGATCAAATCAGACAAAGAACAGATCAGATCAGACGAAGAACAGGTCAGATCATATCAAAAACTGATCAGATAAAACAGAATAGATCAGACCGAGAACAGATCAGATAAGACCAAGAACTTATAAGATAAGAAAGAGCAAAAGCCAGATCAGACCAAGAAAAGATCACACCGAGAAAAGATCAGACTAGACCAAGAATTGATCAGATCCTACCGAGAAAAGATCACATAAGACAGAGTTTTAAAAATTTGTTCCCGTAATCATATAAATTCTGAACTAAATTATGTCAAGGATATTCTTTTCTGCAATGGTTACCCAATCAAACTCATTGAAAATATAATAGATAGACAATTAAAAAAGATAAAAGAACAAAATAGAGAGCTTGTCCCCCTTGATTCAGTTACACCGGCAATTGAGAAAAAAACTTTCATCGTTTTACCATACATCCCAAAACTTGGCGATAAACTTGGGAAAATTTAAAAAAAACATAATCTCTCTGTTTCTTTCAAAACCGAACAAAAAGTTGAACACTTTTTCAACTCAGGAAAGGATAAAACAGACCATGTACTGGGTAGTGGTGAATACAGAATCCCGTGTTCTTGTGGAAAATTTTACATTGGTAGGACCAATCAACAACTAGGTGAACGTTTGCATGAGCACAGAATTTCAATAGATAAGTCCCTGAGATTAAAAAATAACAATGACAACTTTGATTCGGCATTGGCTTCGCATATTTTCGTAAATCCGACCCATCTAGTTCTGTTTGACGAGGCAACCTTAATATCAACTGTAAATGGCGTACCACAAACTTTTAAAGAGGTAATTGAGATAAAAAAAAATATATGAACCAAAATTTAGCAATAAATAGAGATACTGGAGATATTTCATTAAGCCCAATTTACGACAGTTTAATCTTGAAGGACTCAATCAATATTTTCACCCGAAAAAAACTTAAAAGAACCTATTTGCATATCTAATGAAAACCGAAATTGTAGACCAGCTAAAACTATTGCAAGACGAAAGATCCTTGCCCAATCATCTTGGTAAATTCATTTTCATTGAATCCTGCCTGGTTTTTATTCAGTGTCTGTTCTGTCTTTGTATAGTAAACTTCGAAAGGTTAGATTTTCGTTTTTTTTTTTGTTTAGCACTGAGGATGACTTGGCGGAGGTCCTTGTCGAAATATTTGCTTATATTTTGTCATCTTCATGGTTCGCTGGCTGACAAAATCCTCGTTTTTTCACCCTTTTTGATTTTATTTTTCATTTTGTTACTTTCTCTCCTCTCTAAGTTTCATTTGTCATGTATAGCCAGTGTGGTCTAAGAATGTATTTGGATAAAGAACAGATCAGATCAATAAGAGGAAACATAAGATCAGATCAAAAACAGATCAAAACTATCAACAGATCAGACCAGAACAAGAAAAGAACAACTCATACCGAGAACAGATCAGAAAAGACCGATAACCTATCACATCAGAAAATAAAAGACAAGATAAGACCCGGTAAAGACCAGATCAGAACGTGAAAAGAACAACTCATACCGAGAAAAGATCAAATAAAACCGAGAACCTATTACATCAGAAAGAGAAAAGATAAGATAAGAAATAGTAAAGACGAGATCAGACCGAGAACAGATCTGATAAAAACAGATTCGATCAAACCGAGCACAGATAAGATCAGACCATATCAGACCGAGAACAGATCAGATCAGAAAATGAACAAATCAGATCCGACTAAGAACAGATCAGATCAAAAACAGATCAAATCTATCAAGAACAGATCAGATAGGAATGAGAAGAGATCAGATAAGACAGAAAACATATTGAATCAGACAGAGAACAAATAAGATAAGACCCAGTACAGACCAGATCAGATTGAGAACAGATCAGATCATATTGAAAACAGATTTGATTAAACCAAGAACAGATAACATCAGACCGGTAAAAGATCAGATCAGACAAAGAACAGATAAGATCCTACCGAGAACATATCAGATCAGACAAAGAACAGATCATATCAGACCGAAAAAACATCAGATAATATCAAAAACAGATCAGAACAAACGAGAACAGATCAGATCAAAACGAAAATATATCAGCTGAGAACAGATCAGTTGAGACCGAGAGCATATCACATCATACAGAGAACAGATAAGAGAAGACTCATTACAGACCATATCAGACCGAGAACAGATAAGATTAGATATGAAACAGATCAGCGCAGACCGAGAACAGATCAGACCTAGAACAAATCAGTTCAGAAAAAGAACATATCAGATCAGATAGAAAACAGATCAGATCAGACCGATAAAAGATCAGATCAGACCGGGAACAGATCGATTTAGACTGAGAAGAGATCAAATCAGATCGAAAACAGATCAAATCAGACCCGAAACGTATCTTTTCAGACAGAGACCAGATCTATTGAGAACAGATCAGATCAGAACAAGAAGAGATCAGCTCAGACCGAGAACAAATCACATCTGACAGAAAACAGATAAGATAAAATCCCACATAGACATGATCAAACCGAAAACAGATCAGCTGATATCGAAAACAGATCAGAACAAGGAAAGATCAGCTTGGACCGAAAACAGATTAGATAAGACCGAGAACATATCGCATCAGACAGAGATAAGATAAGACCCATTACAGACTAGATAAGACCCATTACAGACTAGATCAGACCGAGAAGAGATCAGCTTAGACCCAAAACCAGATCAGATAAGACCGAGAACATATCACATCAGACAGAGATGCCCTAGCCCTACCAAAGGATTGATCCCCCTACCAAAAATTTGATCCCCCTCCCCAAGAAATTATTGTTTAACTCGTAAAAATGTAATAACATTGAATATAAACGAACTTTGGGCGCTATATTTTTATATTTTAAATTAGTATATTTTTATAAAATAATTTTGCTAACCAAAAAAAAAATCATTTTGCAAAATTCCTTTGAAAAAATCCTTTATACGACCCTTCATAAACATAAGTTGCTGTAAACGAAATCTTCATTCCTTTTGTTTGATTTAGCCTAATTATAAGTCCTTATCTTAATTAGTCCGATGCATAATGTAAACTGAAAGATTAATGAGGTAAGCTTATTTTAATCTCATTAAGGTAAAAAATTCAAACAAGGAACTGCAGAATAATAAAATAAAGAGATAAACGAAATGTGTTTGCCGAATTCTGACAAGTTTGCCGAATCAAATATTTTGTTAAAAATATTTATAGGACGAGTCATATTACAACAATGGCACAGAAAGGAAGAAATGCATTATTCATCAGAAAAAAGTGAACTAAGAAAATATATATTTAATTCTAAAATTATATCTATTATTCAGATTGCGAACGGATCAAATCAGATCGAAAACAGATCCTTTCAGACCGAGACCAGATCAGACCGAGAACTAATTAGATAAGACCAAGAACATATGAGATGAAAGACCGATAAGAGATCAGATCAGACCCAGAACAGATCAGATGAGACCGAGAACACATCAGATAAGACCGGTAACAGATCATATCAGACCGAAAAATATCTGATAAAATCAAGAACAGATGAAATTGGACCAATAACGGAACAGATAAGACCAAGAACAGATCAGGACAGATTGAAAACAGATTATATCATACCGAGAAAAGATCAGATCGAGAAGAGATCAGATCAGATGAAGAACAAATTATATCAGACGAAGAACACATAGATCATACCTAGATCAGATTAAATGAGACCGAGAAAATATCAAATCAGACAAAGAAAAGATCAGACCAAAAACAGATCAGATCATATCAAAAACTGATCAGATTAGACCGAGAACAAATCAGATCATACCAAAAACTGATCAGATAAGATAAAAATAACGAACGGAAAAGACTGAGAACAGATCAGATCAGACCAAGAACAGATCAGATGAGACCAAGAACAGACCAGACCAGACCAGGAAAAGATCAGATCAGACGGAAAACAGATCAGACAAGGAACTGATCAGTTCAGACTGTGAAAAGCTCAGATCAGATCGAGAACAGATCATTTTGGACCGAGAACAGATAAAAGACCGAGAACATGTCAGATCAAACGCAGAACAGATCATGTTAGACCGAAAACATATCTGATCAGACCAAGAACAGATAAGATCGAGAAAAGATCAGATCAGTCCGAAAACAGATCAGATAAGACCAAGAACAGATCAGATTGAGAACAGATTAGATAAGACCGAGAACAGATCAGATAAAAGACTAATAAAATATTAGATCAGACCAAGAACATATGATATAAAACTGAGAAAAAATCAAATGCGACCGATAACAGATCAGAAAATATCGAGAACAAATCAGACCAAATCAGATACGACCAAGAACATTTTAGATCAGACCAAAAATAGATCACACCAAGAACATTTCAGATTAGACCGAGAACAGACCACATAGGACCAAGAACAGATCAGATAAAAGACCGAGAAAATATCAGATCAGACCGATAGCAGATCATAAAAGAAAGAGAATATATCAAATTAGACCAAGAACAGATTATATCAGACCAGATAGAACCAAGTACCAATCAGACCAAGAACAGATAAGACCAACAACATGTCAGATCAGAAAGAAAACAGGTTAGATCAGGCCGATAACGGATCAGATCAGATCAGCCAGAGAATAGATCAGATCAGAGGAATAGCAGATATGATAAGACCTAGATTAAATCAGACCAAGAAAAGATCGAATCAGCCAAAGACCAGGTCAGACCGAGAACAGATGAGATCAGACCGAGAAAAGATTAGGTCAGACCGAGAACATATCATACCAGACAAAGACCAGATCAGATCAAACCGAGAACAGATGAGATCAGACAAAGATCAGATCAGAGCAGACTGAGAATATCAGATTATATCTAAAAGAGATCAGATCTACCGAGAAAATTTGAGATCAGAGCGAGTAGCGATCAGATCAGACCGAGAATAGATCAGATAAGATCGAGCATAGATCAAATCAGACCAAGAACATATGAGATCAGACCGAGAAAAGATCAGACAAGACCAAGAACAAATCAGATGAGACAAAGACCAGATCAGATCAAACCGAGAACAGATCAGATCAGAACGAGAATATCAGATTTTATCAAAAAGAGATCAGATATATTGAGAAAAGATGAGATCCAGAACAAGAAGCGATCAGATCAGACCAAGAATAGATCAGATAAGATCGATAACATATCACATCAGACCGAGAACTGATAAAATAAGACCGAGTATAGACCAGATCAGACCATGAACAGATCAGAACAGAACAGATGGGAACAGATCAGACGAGACCTAGTACAAATAAGATTAGACCGAAAACAGATCAAATCTGACCTATAATAGATCAGATCATACCAAAAACAGGTCAGATCAGACAAAAAAAAGATCAGACCGATAACAGAAAAGATCAGACCGGGGACAAATCAGATAAGACCAAAAACACATTAGACCAGACAAGGAACAGATTTGTTAAGACTGCAAACAGATCAGATCAGATCAGATCGGACCAATAAAAGATCAGGTAAGACCGAAAACAGATTAATTCAGGCCGAGAAAAGATCAGATCAAGAACAGATCAAATCAGACCAGATTGGATCAGACCGAGACCAGATTGGACCAAGAAGAGGACAGATCAGACCAAAAACAGGTTGATCAGATCAAGAACAGATCAGACTGAGAACAGATCAGATGAGACCGAGAAAAGATCAGATCAGACCGAGAAAAGATCAGATCAGACCGGAAAAAGATGAGAAAAGATCATATCAGACAAGGAACAGATCAATGGAGACCAAGAACAGATCAGTTCATAACCGGAACAGGTCAGATCAGATCAGACCGGGAACAGATAAGATCAGACCAAAAACAAGTCTGATTTAGGCCAAGAACATATCAGATTATATAAGAAACAGATTATATCAGACCGATAAAAGATTGGATCAGACTGAGAACAGATCAATTCAGACCGAGAAGAGATTAGATCAGATCGAGAACAGATCAAATCACATCGAAAACAGATCCTTTCAGACCGAGACCAGATGAGATTGGACCGAGAATAGATCAGATATGACCGAAAACAAGTGAGAATAAAAGACCAATAAGATATCAAATCAGACCAAAAACAGACAAAATAAGAACTAAAACAAATCATATCAGACCAAAAACAGATCACACCTAGAAAAAATCAGATCAGACCAATACCATATCATATCAGACAAAAAAAAATATCCGATAAAATCGAGAACACATGAGATCGGACAAAGAACCGGCCAGATAAGACCAAGAACAGATCAGACCAAGAACAGATTAGACCGAGAACAAATCAGGACAGATTAAAAACAGATCATATCATACCGAGAACAGATCAGATCAGACAGAGAACCGATCAGATTAGATTGAGAAGAGATCAGATCAGACGAAAAATAGTTCAGATCAGACCAAGAACAGATCAGATAAAACAAAGGATATTAGATTAGACTGGGAACACATTAGGTAAGACCTGGTACAGATGAGACAAGACAGACAACAGAACAGGTCACACCGAGAACAGATCAGATCATACCAAAAACTGATCAGATAAGACAAAATAACGATCAGATAAGACCATGAACAGATCAGATCAGACCAAGAACAGATCAGATGAGAACAGACAGAGAACTAATCAGATCAGACCGATAACAGATCAAACCAAGAACAGATAAGATTAGACCTAGAAAAGATTAAATCAGACCGAGTAGAGTTCACATCAGACAAAAAAACAGATCATATCAGACCATGAATAGATCATATCAGACTGTGAACAGATCAGGTTAGAAAAAGAACAGAACTTATCAAACCGAGGACAGATCACATCAGACAAAGAACAGACCAGATCAGGAAAAGAACACATCAGATAAGATCAAAAACAGATCAGATCTTTAGAAAATGGAACAGATTATAACAAGAAGAGATGAACTCAGACCGAGAACAGATCAGATAAGACCGATAACCTATCACATCAGACAAGGAAAAGTAGAGATAAGACCCATTAAAGACCAGATCAGAACGAGAACAGAGCAGATCAGATCGAAAACGGATTCATTCAAACCAAGAAAATATCAGATCAGACAAAGAAAAGATCAGATCAGACCGAGAACAGATCAGATCAGACAAAGAACAAATCAGGTCAGATCAGATCAAAAACTGATCAGATCTATCGAGAACAGATAGGAACGAGAAGAGATCTGCTCAGACAGAGAACAGATCAGATAAGACAGAGAACATATCGAACTAGACAGTGAACGGATAAGATAATACCCAGTGCAGACCAGATCAAACTGAAAACAGATCAGATCGAATACAGATTTGATCAAACCGAGAGAATTGAAGTTATCAAATATTTTGCAGTAGTTTGCATTGGTTGCACCAAGACAAGGCTAATTGTTGACAGAGAAAAGCCAAAACAGATAGTCCAAGTAATTGAGAGGCAAATGTTTCAATTGCTGGGGCACGGGTAAAAGGCAGGACTGTGCATGGCTCTCTTATTGGACACATATTTGTTTGTTAGTTTTTGGAAAGGCATGCCTGCCAAGAGTCTCAGGTATGCTGACCAAGATTTTAAAATTGACATAAGACATAGCGCGTAAGATGATTGACATAAGATCAAACCGAGAACAGATCAGATCAGGCCGAGAAAAGATTAGATCAGAAATAGAACAGATCAGATTAGACCGAGAATATATCAGATAAGAAAAAGAACAGATCAGATCAGACAGAGAAGGGATCAGATAATACCAAGAACACATTAGATCAAATTGAGAACAAATCAGATGAGACAAAGAAAAGATCAGATCAAATGCAAAACAGATCAGATCCCACCAAGATAAGATTGAATCAGATCAGAGAAGACAGAGAACAAATCAGATGAGACCGAGATAGATCAGACGGAGAACAGATAGAATCAGACCGAGAAAAGATCTGATAAGACTGAGAACAGATCGGATCAGACCGAAAACAGATAAGACCAAGAAAATATAAGATTAGACCAAGAACGTATCACATAAACCCGAGAACAGATAAGATAAGGCGGAGTGCAGACCTGGTCAGACCGAGAACAATTCAGATCAGATTGAAAACAAATTCGATCATACCGAGAACAGGACATATTTTATATGTATGAGAGAGAGATTGGAATTAGAAGACCATAATTTCTGATAGACATATTTTTTATATGTCTACATATAATTGTAGACATATCCAACCATCTGACATATAATTTGCCAACATATAATTTGTCAAATTATATGTAAGAGTTAAGATGAATAAAATCATAGATGAATAAAAGATAAGATGAATTAAATCATCTTTTCTTACATATAATTTGTCAAATATAAAGTTAACAACTACAAGCTACCTAAGAAAGCACCAGATTTCAGGAAAGGGAAAAAGAAACTCACAGAGGAATAAGTAAACCTGGTGAAAATTACACCATCAAATTACCATTATTATACTTTGTTTTGCATTGCAATTTGTTAATCGTAAAATTACTTCTATTTTCTGATGCAAAAATTTGTATATATGTATGTACAGAAACTGAAAATATTTTTTCAGAAACTGATTTTGTATTACAGTTTTGGTATGTCTTCTCCGACAATAAATAAATATGTATTTTTGTCCAACCCCATGTATGGACACTATAACCAATGAAGCAGAATATCTCTCTATACCTGAACAGGGTCGTATTCATAAAATTTTCGTAAAGAAATTTAAGAGAATTTTTAAATGAATAAAAAACGACTTTATAAGATGCACCAAAAAATTATATATATATATATATATATATATATATATATATATATATATATATATATATATATATATATATATATATATATATATATAGATATATATATATATATATATATATATATATATATATAATATATATATATATATATATATATATATATATATATATATATATATATATATATATATATATATTATATATATATATATATATATATATATATATATATATATATATATATATATATATATATATATAGTATATATATAATATATATATATATATTATATATATATATATATATATATACATATATATATATATATATATATATATATATATATATATATATATATATATTATATATATATATATATCATATATATATATATATATATATATTATATATATATATATATATATATATATATATATATGTCTTTTGCTTTCGCTTTAATTGTAATGAAGTAATAATTTTTATTATAATGCTTAGTTCAGAAGAGCTAAGCCCACCCCTAATACATAAATTAGTTTAAAATTTTAGGACCAAAAACCCTTACAATCAGTAAAAACCAGCTTAAACATTACGTTTAGAAAATTTTGTACACTAAATTTAAAAAAGATGAAATGAAGTGACGAAAAGAAATAAGCAAAATGTAAAAAAAAACAGAGAATGGGCTTATAATGCTGATTCTAAATATATAAATTTTATTAAGTTTAGTATTACTCATCAAAGGCTACGAGCCTGAGAAAATTTACCTGATTTTTTAAAGAGGGGCGAAACATCCCCTACAAGTGAAAGAATATTAATGAAAATCACATCGTCAGATTCAGCGTATCAGAAAACCCTATTTCATAGGTTTCAAGCTAATATCTGCAAAAATCTACAACTTTGTATTGTTTGCCAGAAGAAAAAATATACGAATATAGAAGTTCGTTATGTAAGTTAATTTGTAAATTAAGTCAGAACCAAATTTAGAGACAGCCATTTAGCAAAATAAAACTAAAAATTTTATGCAAATTTTATTTACTTATTCAATGACGGTGAGCCAAAATAAAAGCTGCATTAACTAAAAAACGATCAGAAATTAAATAAAAAAAAAAACAAGTTTTTTAAATTAAAAGTGAGGAGCGACATTAAAACTTAAAACGAACAGAAATTATTCCGTATATGAATGTGGCTGTCCCCTCCTCAATGCCTCGCTCTTTACGCTAAAGTTTGACTCTGTCTCACAACTTTATTTTTTAAAACCATAAAAAACTTAAGCATAAAGAGCGAGGCGTTGAGGAGGGGACAGCCAATTTCATATAAGGAATAATCAACCAAAAGACCAGCCAGAATGACCTACCAAAGGATTGATCCTCCTACCAAAAGTTTGATCCCCCTCCCCAAGAAATTATTTTTTAATTCATAATAAGTAATAAAATTGAATATAAACAAACTTTGGGCGTGTTTTTATAAAGTAATTTTGCAAAATCCCTTTTAAAAAATTCTTTATACGACCCTTCATATGCATAAGTTGCTGCAAACGAAATCTTCACTCCTTTTGTTTGAATTAGCCTAATTATAAGTCTTTATCTTAATCTTAACTTTTATCTTAATCTTTATCTAGAAGCACACTAGCATCAGAAATAAGTGAATTAAGCCTGCAAAAATATATATTTAATACTAAAATCATACCTATCCTATATTACGAATCAGAAATATGGGGGTATTAGCCGGCAAAGCAACTAGAAACCCTTCAACTTCAATATTATAAACGTTATTTTTGCCTTCAGAATACAGAACATACGTTAGTATTAAAGGTGATTTTAGTATATTTAACCTGAAATTGAAAAGATACGCCCAAATCATCAAATTTTGGTTAAGACTCCTTAAACTTCCCCAGACCAGACTAGAAAATGATTATGGGTTGGGACATATCCTCCTCCGGTGTAAGGGGAATAATAGGACCAATTATCCAAGAAGGGCGAGATAGGCTGCCTCGTGGGTTAATGAGGTCTGGGTCTCCCCATTATGTTCTAGCAGTAGAAAATTTTGTATTGAAAAGAAGGATGTCAAAGGGAGTGTAATTTTTCTTTAGTATTTGTCTTTTTTGCATATGGCTTTAAAAGGCTTTTAAATGCAGATTTTTATTATTATTATTTAATGTTTTTTTTTTACTTTTAATAGATTTAAATAATGTATGATGCATTAATATATTGTGGAACTGAAATATGTCCCATCAATATTAGTATAATTAAAGTTTGAAGATAATATTATATTGTTAACGTTTTCTCACTTAAAATTTTTTTATACAGGTTGACTTGTGAAATTAGACTCGCTTTTAAGTTGCAACCTAAACATCAAAAGAACTCTTAGGTGCTGTTTTATTAGTTACAGGACACGCAAGATATATAATGAAAGAAAGTTATACCCTGGGGGCATTTAAGGTTTACATAGAAAGGGTGATCGTTTGAACTTCGGAGGGGGGTCATTTGACTGCTAATCAGAAGTTTTAGTGCCTTTTTTCAGATTCAAAATGATTTGAGGGTGGATAACCCCCCCCCCCTCCTACACACAAGCATATCGTGTTTTCCCGATATGTATCTGATATAAATTTTGATATGGCCTTATGTTGTCAAAGAAACTTCGAAAAGAGCTCATTCGATTGAAAGGGCTGCTGCCCTTTCTAATAGTCAAAAGTGATTGGAGGGCAACTAACCCCCCTCCCATGCACACCATTTTCCCAAACAGATCCAATCAAAATTTTGAGATAGCCATTTTATTCAACATTATTGAATGGTCTCAAAATTATTCCATCGAGGTCGACCACCCCGCCACAACCGTCAGGGTAAGGGTTATAAATTATGCCCTGGGGGGCATTAAAGGTATATATAGAGAAGGTGATCGTAATGACTCCGGAATGGGCTCATTTGATTGGAAATCAGATGTTCTTGTACCATTTTTAAGATTCAGAGTGATCAGAGGGTTGATACCCTTCCCCCCACACCACGTATTTCCTCTAAATCTCTTTAATATAAATTTTAAGATGGCCATTGATTGTCGTAGAAATATTGAAAAGAGCTCATTCAATTGGAAACTGAAAAGGCTAGTGCTCTTTTTAATAGTCGAAATTTATTGGAGGGTAAATAACTCCCCTTCCACGCCCACCATTTCCCAAAACCCATCCTGTACAAATTTTTAGATAAACATTTTGTTCAACGTAATTAAAACCTCCGGAAATTATATCCTTGAGGATGACATCCTCACCCCCCTGAGCACTCCGGGCAAGGGTTTGTAAGTGATGCCATGGAATCTTATAAGATATATATAGAAAGGATGATCGTAAGTACTTCGGAGGGGGCACATTGGATCTGTAATCAGAATTTCTATTGGCCTTTTAAGATTAAAAGTAATCAAAGGATGGATTCCCCGATGGTGCCCTTTCTAATAGTCCAAAGTGATTGAAGGGCAATAACCCACCTCCCATGCCCCCAAGCATATCAATTCATAATTTCGAGAGAGCCATTTTGTTCAACGCAATTGAAAGGTTAGGAAATTATGTCTTTGAGGAGGGGAACCTCCCACAGCCACAGCACGATCAAATGTGATCGTAGAAACTTCGGCGGGTCTCATTAGGTTCGTAATCAGAAGTTCTAGCGCCCTTTTGAAGACTCAGTGTGATCTGAGGGTGGGTACCCTCCACAAAACCTCGCATTTTGCCAAATTACATCTGATAGAAATTTTAAGATGGTCATTTGTTGTCGTAGAAACTTCAAAAACAGCTCATTCGACTGGAAATTGAAAGGACCAGTGCCCTTTTTAAAGTAGAAAATGATTGGAGGACAACTAACCTCCTCCATTGCCCACCATCTCCCGACACAAATCAAATCAAAATTTTTAAATATTCTTTTTCTTCAACGTAATTGCAAAGACGTATGGCCACCCCCCTCTCCCTCCACAGCCCTCAGGACAAGGTAAATTGTGCCCTGGGAACACATGTGGTACATATAGAAAGGTGATTGTATAAGCTTTGGAGGGAGCTCCTGGGACTCGTAATCAGAATTTCTAGGGCTCCTTGTAAGATTTAGAGTGATCGGAGGGTAAATAACCCCCACCCCTGTAAACCTCGCATTTTTCCATAATGCATCTGATAGAAATTTTGGGATGGCCATTCGGTGTCGCTGAAACTTCAAAAAAGGGTCATTCGATTGGAAATATAAAGTGCTTGTGCGCTTTTTATTAGTCGAAACAGATTGGAAGGCAGCAAGTCCCCCCCACGCCCATGAGTTCCCAAATCACATATAATCATAATAGCGAGATATCCATTTTGTTCAGTGTAGTTGAAAGGTCTGGAAATTATATCTTTGACAACCCTCATACCTCCTCAAGATCAGAACATAATATGCATTTTCCTGAAAAGAAATTGTATTTAAAATGTTTACACTTTATTTTTAGTTGTTTAAATTGTTTTTACTCGATATATGAAGGGAGAAGTTCTCTCTCTTGCACTCCAATTACATTGCGAGTGTCTGGTATCCATTTTAAGAGTAACAAGAGATTGGAGGGCAGGTGGCCCTTCTCTCAAGCCGATTCATTTGCAAAATACATCCAGTCAAAATTTTGAGACAGCCATTTTGTTCAGCATAGTAGAACGATCCAGCAACTATATCCTTAGGGGTATTAGGCATGTCAAGCCCCTACAATTACACAATTGGTCCTTTATGCTTTAAAACTAAATATCGCTTCAAAATAAATCAAAAGACGTTATGTTAAATGGTTGCCAATAAGAAACCTCAGCAATATATGGAGAAAGACTGGGGTTATTTTGTTGGAACCTTTGGGAATATT
This sequence comes from Artemia sinica, assembly GCA_027921565.1. Classification (NCBI taxonomy): domain Eukaryota; kingdom Metazoa; phylum Arthropoda; class Branchiopoda; order Anostraca; family Artemiidae; genus Artemia; species Artemia sinica. The sequence continues at coordinate 1,977,308 of JAPEVW010000033.1, forward strand.
ACTATTATTATTTCTGGTCTTATAGTTGAAACAGATAAAAGGAGTATGAGTTCATCCAGGTTGTCAAAGAGCAATAGATAAAATCTTTTGGGAATGATGTTAAGTTTTATTTTTCAGGTCAACTTCAGAGATAAAAAATTCAATTAAAAATACTGTTTGTGTTAGGATTTAAAATTGTTTAAAAAGTTTCTTCAACATACAAATAGCAACCCATACTATGGATTCTTTCAAAAGAAAACTGAAAAGATATACAATATTTTTTTTCCATGAAAAAGACTTTGTCGATAAAAAACGAACAACAATTAATTTAAAAATCTTTTTCTACAAGAAAGGTTTTTCAAAACGATAAATAAAAGTTCAAATAGGGATACAATCCTTTTAATAGACAGTGTTTAACAAACAGTGACAAAATTTCACAAAAAATACTAAATATTTCGGTCACATATACAGTGACCGTCATCAGTAGTAAAACTGGATTTGTCTCTGAAATTATCTAAGTTTTTCAAAGAAAAATAAAGAGCTCCATCAAGATCGGACGGTATGGTCACCGAAAATTAGCTATGGAGAAGAAATCTTACTGTACAAAAATAGGTTGGTTATCTTTTGATAAATACAAACGGGTTTAAAAGGCGGTCCTTAGCTTGATTAAATAAAAAAAAACAAGTTTTTTCAACTGAAAGTAAGGAGCGACGTTAAAACTTAAAACGAACAGAAATTATTCCGTATATGAAAGGGGCTGTCCCCTCCTCAGTGCCTCGCTCTTTACGCTAAAGTTTTTTAGTGTTAAAAAAAAAAATTAGAGTTGTGAGAAAGTCAAACTTTAGCGTCGCTCCTTACTTTCGCTCCTTACTTTCAGTTAATAAACTTGTTTTTTTTATTTAATTTGTGAACGTTTTTGAATTAATGCAGGTTTTGATTTTGGCTCACCCTAAATGAATAATAAAAACAAAATTTGCATATTAATTTTACTTTTATTTGGTTAAATGGCTTTCTCGAAACTTGTTGAATTTTATTTACGAACGTTTTTATTAGTAATAATTATACGTAACTTACGAATTAATTTACGTATCGAACTTCTAAATTCATATATTTTTAATACGTATATTAGGGGGTTTGCCCCCTAGTCAATACCTTGCTCTTTAAGGTGAATTTTGAATTTTGTTCCAATTCTTTAAAAATTACCCCTGAATCACAAAGGCCGTTAATTAGAATAAATAGCTCTTATGAAAGTACTAAAAAATGTTTGGCTTAAAGAGCGAGTTATTGACTAGGGGGTGAACCCAATCATACAGCTAATAATTACTGTTCGTTTTAAGTTTTGATGTTGCTCCTTACTTTCAGTTGAAAAACTTGTTTTTTCCATATTTAATTTCTGTTTTTTTTTAATAATGCTGGGGAGTCCGGCGCCCCCTTCATAGCAATATCCCTTCCCCCATGAAAACTTCCTTCATGAAAAGATCCTCCCACATAACCCCCGACCCACCCCCACTACCGGAAAAAATTCCCCTTGAAAACGTCTGTATACTTCCCAATAACCAATGCTATATGTTAAATACTAGAATTTAGACTTCTTCTAAACTTGCACGAGGTCTTGGAGTGATGCGGCGTTTGAAACACGTGTTACCTTTAACTGTTTTCAAGGAGGCACACTTGTGCCTCTATAAAGAGGCGACCCACCACAATGTTAAGCGATTTCAGGTCCTAGAGGTCGCAGAGAGACGGCGGTAATCGTATTTTGTAGCCCAAGCTCAAACTAAGAAACTTGCAAAATTTCATCCTCCTCCGACTTTATCTTCATGGGGTAAACTGGGCCGGAAGTTTGGACCCTCCCACCACAGCCCCCCTTTAACGTTGTCCGATTGGGCTGAAATTTAGAAGTTAAGCTTTCCTAGGACCCGGGAGCTTATCCTCGAAATTTCAGCTCAATCCGATCACTCTTTCCCTGTTTTCAAAAAACCAAATATAGCCACTTAAAATTCATCATTTCTTTTTTTTTTCTTAGCCACGCCTACAGGCCACAGTTGGCAACGGATCCGGTTGAATGAGGACTCATTCGAAGCAGAATTCGACCTGTTAGGGCCTTTTGATATTTTCAGACCGAAAAAATTATCCCCCGAATTTACATTTACGAAAAACCTTGTTTTCCTATATTAGCCCATGTTAATTTTTCCCACCACAACCCCCCTTTAACGTTGTCTGATCGGGCTGAAATTTAGAGGATAAGCTTTTCTGGGGCCTGGGAGCTAATCCTCGAAATTTCAGCTCAATCTGATCACTCCTTCCCTGTTTTCCAAAAACCAAATATCTAGTTTTGCTTGCGTCAAAAAGATTCATCACGATACTAAAAAACAATTTCAATTATGTCTCTTTAGTGTAGCGGTGAGACTCCTCGCTGTCAGGCGGGAAACCCCAGTTCGATTCACCGTTAGATCAAATTTTTTATATACTGAATTTAAATTTAAAAAAAAAACTCAGTTTCTTTTTTAAATTATTTGAAAAAAATTATGTTTTCTAAAGAGTTAAAGAGGCTGAGTTACAAGGTCGACCCTTAAAACACCCTGTCGAGAAAGAAAAGAATAATACACAATCATCTAACAGTATCACTTGAGAGTTCGTCGTGTAAACACCTTGTTTTTGGATACTAATCTTTTAAATAAAGTAAGATTTCAACCTGTGTGTTTCCCTACAGACATTTATAATCGGCTTATTTATTCTCTGGCTATTGACATTTTTTTACTGAACATAAATTCCCTTGAGATTTAGTGACTTAATAAGTACAGAGACTCAGACAGAAACATTTAATTACCCTAGAGGATTGTATTCTTTATGGATAGCAGCGGTATGGCCGAAATGAATTCTGGATCTAGCTGCGTTGCCAGAGCTTGATTGTTGCGCTGTGGAAAGTGCGCCCGAATTTTTTAGAGCAGTGTTGCCACCTACTGTACTGACTGAATATAAGCCAAAATTCTAAAGTAGTTTCCGGAACAGAATATTGATTGATAACATATACTAGACAACAAGCAGAAGAGGGGAGGGTTCCTGCCGCAAGCGCCGTATGTACCTGCCGGTATTTAGTTACCCTTAAATTGCGGGGAATTGGTGAGCGGGTCCCGACACTTCCCTTGTTCCTAGTATTGTGTGGACGGAGGCATTTGAAGTCTTAGAGGCGTTTGTCTGTGCAAAAAAAGCAGAATTCGTCAGTCGTGCGCGCAACATCCCATGCTGCTGTGCATAGAGCTTGTTACGTCATGATGTTTGAACAGAGTGAGAATTTGCATTATTCGCCCGTGTTGAATTTCGTTCAGCGAAACAAGGAAGAGGGAATAGATGATGAGACTATCAAAAGATTTGGAGCGGAGTTTTTTGATTGCGAAGTGATTGTGATCGCAAAGAAATGGCTGGGCTTGAAGCTGGATCCTGATGCGCCATTTCAGAAGCGAACCGGAACGAAGGCTCCATCTAGTCACCTTGGTGATATCTTGGAAATGCTGAGAAAAGGTGATTCAGATTGTTTTACAATTCCGACTTTCGTCATTCGAAGCCCTTCGGAAGTGCCAGTTATCCCGGCTTCGGCTTACTCGGCTTTGCTCTCGAAAGTCAATGAACTGAACTTGCATCTAAAAACTATATCCAATCAGTTCGAGTCTTATTCAGCCAATTTTCCACCGCTACCCCAGCCTGGGGATGCTGCTTCTTCACTATCGAGTAGCCATGCTACAGTGATTGTTTCAAACCTTCCGCAAACAGTTTGCAACCCAAAAAGTCGAAAGGAATTCTTAGACCAATTGTCAGGTCACGAGTCAGTTTCCAGTGTCCGCCCACGAGGTGACAAGTTGTATGTCAACATTGAGAAATCTGTTATTTCGGATTTCTGCAATTCGATTAGTGCAGCCGCATCGGGTGCTACCACTAAAACTGTGCTTAAGCGTCACCTTGGGATTGCTAGAGGTATCCCTGAGGATTTTGACATTGCTGGACTAAATTCGTACCCTGGTGTGACTGAAGCCACTCGTTTCGGCTCTTCACAAACAATTAAGCTAGAGTTTTCGGATACATTCGCAAAAGGCAATGCCATCAAGAACGGCCTGAAAATAGGTTACGAAATATTCCGTGTGTACGATTTCATCAGTGTACCCCGTTGCTGCTTCAAATGCCGATCCCCAGATCACATGATGAAGGATTGCACCAGTCCTGTTGATAAATGTGCTCGTTGTGCCGGTAATCATACTGCCACTAAGGAAACGCCTTGCCAAAATAGCCCAAAATGTGCGAACTGCAACGGTGATCATACATCCTTTAGTTTGAAATGTCCAGTGCTCAAGTCTCGCGTTTCGAGTAGTGCCCGAAAATGATGCAGTCCCTTTCAGCTGTCTCGTACAACATAAATGGTACCAGAAGAAAAGAGCATGTTATTGACGAACTTGCATGTAACTATGACATTGTCTGTTTGCAAGAACACTTATTATCGTCGGCTAATACAAACCTGCTAAAACGTAGTGCTAATCACGTCGTTTTCGTATCGGCGGCACGAACTACTTTCGGACGGCCGTCGGGTGGGCTTGCATGTATACTGAACCGAAATAGTGTTGCTTGCTACTCGCCTGTGCTTTTTCACAGTGATCCTAACATTTTGGCTGTGCGGATTAACGATTTAGTGATCGTAAATGTTTACTTGCCTTGTGACAGAAAATCGGTTCAGTCTCTTAACAGATTCGCTAAGACTTGCAGTGTATTACAGAAACTTTTGGAATCCGTCTCAAATCAAGGTTATCGTTTTTTGATCGCTGGAGACTTTAACGCTGACCTGCTGTCATCGAATATTCGCTCGGATTTGATATTTGATTCGCTGCCGCAGTTTAAGCTGGTTGAAAAAACTTGTATATATTCTTATCTTCATCATTCCGGTAGTCAAAGTAATATTGATCATGTTGTTTGTTCTCCGGGCCTACCCGTTTCTACTGTAACTGTTCATGAAGATCATTGCGATTTAGATCACCTACCGATTTCGTTTGTTTTTCAAATACCGATTTGTACTAATCGTAATGCTTTACAAGCAGGACGAAGATGGGTTTTCCGTCGAAATTGGAATAAGATAAATTTATCGCTGTATATTTCTACGCTAGCTATGCTACTTGCTACAATTCAAGTTCCTTTCCACCTTCTACAGCTTAGTTGTAAGTCTTCAAATGATAAAAATACTCTAAATGATTATTATCTAAAATTAGTATCTTGCCTTAAAACAGCTGAATTGACCGCTGTACCACGGGAGCGAGTCAGGCGAAACACGCGTAAACCGGAGTGGTCGTGGGATCCTGAATTGAAATCGATTAAAAATAAAGCAAAGTTTTGGTTGCGGATTTGGGTTTCTTGTGGTCGTCCGTCTGAAGGGGTTATTCATCAAATAAAGCAAAAGACAAAATTAGAATATAAAAAATACCTGCGCTCGACTAAATCAAAAATATCGAATTTCCCGTTAAGTAAATCTGATTGGCAAAAGGTAATTAATTCTGAAAAACTTGATGATTCTTTTGCTACAAGCCCGATTAGTGCCGGTGCATGGCATAGTTATTACAGTAAAGTTTTTAGTTCAGTGAATTATCATGTCCATTCGGTTTTTTCGAAACTTCTCACTGCCGCACTTCCCGTATCGCTGAGCCAAACTCAGATTTTGTCTGTCGAGCTCTCTGTGGTTCAGCAGGCAGTAAAAAGGTTGAAATCAAATTCCCTCGATTGCGATGGCATTTCTGCCAACCATTTAAAAGTTGATTGCCCACTTCTTTTTCAACACCTGCAGTTGCTTTTCCAAATGTGCTTGTGTGCGTCTGCGGTACCGGATAGCTTCCTATGTGGGTCTGTAACATCAATTCTTAAAAGAGGGAAACCTCCTAGCGATTGCTCGTCGTATCGGCCAATAACTGTGTCATGCAATCTCAGTAAAGTTTTTGAATATGTTCTTCTTCCGTCCATATCGAGTGCACATTTTGGCGAAAATCAGCTTGGATTTTCGTCTGGGGTAGGGTGCCAGCAAGCCCATCGAGTTCTAATTAATCTTCTTATCGATGCGACTAAAAAGGGATATGAACTCCATCTTTGCGCCTTGGACCTTTCCAAGGCTTTTGACAGCGTCGTCCACTCACAAGCTCTGTTTTCCCTTTTTAGTCACGGCATTAATCTTTCTCTGGTTTCTCTCCTTCGTTATTGGTATGCCAATTCTTTTCTACGAATAAAAGCTGAAGGGGTTATTTCCGATTCTAAAATTCCGGTTCGGTGTGGTGTCAGACAAGGTGCTGTCCTTTCCCCTTCTATCTTTAAACTTTGCATTTCTTCTGTTTTATCTTCTATCCCAACCACTTGTATTTTTCAGGCGATTAATCTTTCTTACATAGCGTATGCTGATGATATACTTCTAATTAGTAGGACTAGAAAAGGTCTTTCTGTTTCCGTATCTACAGTTGCAACAAACCTTAGTAAGATTGGTCTATCACTGAATTTCTCTAAATGTGAATATCTTTCGTTTAATAGTAATGGTAACTCGCCTTTAGATTGCGCTTCTTTTTCTGTCCCATGTGTCTCTTCTTTTCGGTGGTTGGGTATAAACATTGCTAAAAATCTTAAATCTCTCCGAGAACAAGCCGTGGCGAATTGTAAGAAAAAGATCCAAGTTTCTTACTCCAAAATTGTTGCCAATCGGGGGAAATACAGTAGGAAGACCCTTGCTAAATTGTATTCTGTTTTTACTGATCATTCAATTTTGTTCCTTTCTGGTGTTTATCCCATTCTTGGGCGAAAAAATACCCGGTCATTACGTTCTTATTATTTTCGGTTCTCGCGTTTTCTACTGTATTTGCCTCCGTGGTACCGGAACCGTAACCTTGTCTCAGTTTTTGGGCTTCCAGATATAACTGAAAAGCTAGTTGAGCTTGCTGACAAACTCCCCCAGACAGTGAAGGCTCTCCCAGCTCATCATGGGTTTGTACGCCTCCTTCATTGATTTAGTGTCTTTACTGTGTATTTAGTCGATTTGTATGTATTTTGTGTCTTACTTTTTTGTGTTTTACTTTTTTGTGTTTACTTTTTTGTATTTTGTGTCTTACTTTGTATGTGATTTAGTGTCTTTACTGTGTATTTAGTCGATTTGTATGTATTTTTTCTTTTCTTTTATTTATACTCCGCTTTTGTTACCTTAGCGGGTTAAAAATAAATTATTATTATTATTATTACAGTTAGTCAAGCAATAATAAGTAATAAACTGTACAAAAACGTGCAGAAATTATTTGAAAAAAACTACGTTTTCTAAAGAGTTAAAGAGGCTGAGTTACAAGGTCGAACCTTAAAACGTACAGGGACTAGGAGGCACAGTTGGGGGCTACCGCCCCCCAAACCCCCCGCTTTTGCAACCTCTTTTATTAAGGTTTTTTAAGTCCTGTACCCTGCAATAAATTGGTCGTACCAATACGAATGAAACTGTTTCAATGCCATTTTTTTTAATATCTTCTGAGGATTTGCCAATGACTACTCAGTCTGTTACAGTTATAACTACAAACTTGTCTCTGTTCCAGGTAGTGTTATATACTCAGTGTGATCATGTATGATGGTAAAATAAATGAACCTGAACTGCTAGTTTATTCTGAGCCCTTCTTCTGCTCCCTGTTTTTCTGTTCAAAATTGTTAAAGTTCATCACAGTATAGCTTG
>JAPEVW010000033.1:1987500-1997500 GCA_027921565.1 Artemia sinica
TTCAGTAACAATTGACTGAAAGCATTTTTGTCAGGCGATAATCCTGCCTAGCAATAGTTTTTTCCCAATAACCTACTATGCGTACTAACCGTTTATTTCTTAAGCTAAAGAGACCCAGTTCGCACTTTATAGCAATGCTATGAAACTTTTTATCTATTAATTTTTGTAGCCTGTAGCTTTTGTGGATTGATATCCTTTGCTCTTGTATTCATAAGAAAACTCTTTAAGAATATGCCAGTTAAACTTTTACCTTTACTTCACATTAGAGCTAAGTTTCTTGTCCACTTACAATTTGAAACAAGTCTACAGTCTAGGTAGGCATACTCTCCCCTCCCGTAATCAAAATTTTCTTCAGATGACTTAGCCCACCTTACAACAACCATTACTGCTGACTTCTCTAGATTTAAAACCAGTCTCTATTGCACGCTGCATATTCTCTCCACTATTTGCCAATAAAGCTATATGATCGGCGTACAAAAGTGCGGACATTTTTAATCAAATAATTGCAATTCACTTACTTTCCTTTTCCTTAAATAAATTTCAATTTCATTAATATACAAAGAAAAAATCTTCGGAGACAAAGTATAATCTTGTTTTACCCCTAACCAGCTAAATATTTCCCTCGGCGTTTCCGTACGACCCCACACTACAAACTTTACCGCCAAATAGCCTACTTATTTGTATACGCTTTGGTATTGCTCAGTAGAATTAAATAATGGGAGTTAAGTAGGCTATTGTTTGTGTATTTTTCTGTAATTACTTATATTTCTTCATTTTTATATACTTTTACTTTAATTGACATACTTTTTCCTTGGCCTTTAGGAAATTGTTTGCCGCGAAGCTTTATTAAATACAGAAAGAAAGCAAGCTTTTTCAACTGGAAGTAAGGAGGGGCATTAAAACTTAAAACGAACATAAATTATTACATATAGGATGGGGGTTGCCCCCTCGTCCGCACTCACTCATCACGCTACAGTTTTTTTTTAATTAAAGTTACTTATTGTTCTAATTAAACGACCCTTGGGTTTCAGGAGTTGTTTTTAAAGAATTGGGATAAAATTTAAACTGTAGCGTAAGGAGCAAGATGCTGAGGAGGGGGAAACCCCCTCATCTAACTAATAATGTCCGTTAGTTTTTAGTGTTGATGTTGCTCCTTACTTTCAGTTGAAAAAACTTGTTTTTTTGTTTTTTAAATAACACCAGGATACCTGGCTCCACCTCCAGGGAAAAATCCCCCTCCCCATAGAACTATCCTCTGGACGATTCCATCCTGGCGAAAATTTACGCTGGATAATTACCCATAACATCTCCGTAAAATTAAATCGATAAAGAGAAAGCAAGACATATAAAGAAATTTCGTATATGAATTGTGACAAATTCACCCAGTAGGCCTACACAATTTTCTCTGAAAATTTCACCCAATGGGAACTATCCTCTGATAAGACCATTTTGGGAAAAAAGTGATATGGGAGGGGGCTTAATTGCCCTCCATTTTTTTGGACAATTAAGAAGGGCACTATAACTTTTCATTTCCCTTAGAATGAACCTTCTTCTGACGTTCTAGGCCCACTGGGTCTATACGATAACCCCTGGGAAATAACGAACTGTTTAATTACGCATCAAAATCCAAACAGAGATCGTTGAAATATTGATGGTTTTTTTCTGCGTTACCAAAATTATTATATTCATAAAATTTACAGTTTCACGAAGTGTAATTTCGAAATGTAATCCAGTTTTCTTAAAAAACTTGGAAGAAGGCCAACCTTCACAGTAAGGAGTAAAAAGGAGACAGCCCCTTCGTACAAAAAATAATCTGTTCAAATAGGTTTCAAATCTTTTCCTTGCTTTCAGTTGAAAATTTCTTTTTTATTTATTTTGAGTGTTTTTCTGTCTGGCTATCGAATATGATAGTTTTTATATTATCTTTAAGAATTTCCTCGGTCAAAGTAGAAGCAAATTACTGTGTATAAAGATATATATATATATATATATATATATATATATATATATATATATTATATATATATATATATATATATATATATATATATATATATATATATATATATATTATATATATATATAATATATATATATATATATATATATATATATATATATATATATATATATATATATATATATATATATATATATATATATATATATATATATATATATATAATATCTTTTATGAATGAAATATCTTTTATTGATTTTTTTTTCAGGCAAGGAAACCCCTTCCAAAAGATTTCGTATGAATTACACAAAGCAACAAGTCTGTGAACTAGAAGAAGAATTCAAGAAAAATATATACATCAGCAAACAACGCAGGATAGAAGTGTCACGCTCAATCCAAGTAGCTGAGCAGCAGATAGTAGTTTGGTTCCAAAATAGAAGGTCGAAACTGAAAAAGAATACAAAAGCTCTAAAGAAAAGCAGAAGAAACAAAGAATAATTCAAGTAGATTTTGTCAACCAGAAAACCATTATGTGAACAATTTTATGTTTACTTTTTCTGGGCCTACACATATACAAGGCCCCATGACCAGTTCAGGCTGTGAACCAGTGACCCAGTCAATGAACCTTGTGGAAAACAGTGTAGGTGATTATTTTACTACCTCAAACATATCTTTTCCTATGACAAGCACATTAAGAGAACAAGTGAACCAGTCAGTAAGTAATTCCAGCAATTTTTCATTTCCAGTCTCTGCACATACGGGTATGTTTTATCCAACGGAAGGGAATATAGCTAAGGATGATAAAAACACGGTCCTAGCAAATCAGCAGTGGCCTTCCAATGAAAGATATTTAAATCAACAATATTTTAACAGTAATCATGCTAGCCGACAACACCAACAATACCAACCCTACCCACCCCAACCTACGAATACCAACCACCAACAATACCAACCCTACCAACCCCAACCTACGAATACCAACCACCAGCAATACCAACCCTACCAAACATTTTAGGATCCAAGTGTTATCCATCCTTATTATAAGACCGATTCAGTGTCCCATACAAGCTCTATTCAGCAAAACATGTTCCCAGTCTCTTTGGAATATTACAATAATGATAAGTTAGATTTTAATGTTTAGCTTGTATTGGGGTTGACCAGCGCATTTCATTTGGGCAACCTTACTTAAAATTCCCATGCTTTTCTCAAAGAATTTTTATTTTGTAACTTTGACCTGACATTTTTTGAGATAGGTTGATTTAGTTTCATTTATGCTGTATAAACGTATTTATTTGCATATAAATTTGGTTAGTATATTTGACGATACTTAGTAGAATCTCACAAGACGTAAATGTACATTTTTTGTAAATAAATAAAATCTTTTTTATATAACTGAATTTTTGTTAAGCTTCTAATTTAAGATGGAAAAATTGTTACTTTTACAGAAAATTGAGCTGTAATTTTATTATATATACAATATATATTATATATATATATAGATATATATATATATATATATATATATATATATATATATATATATAATATATATATATATATATATATATATATATATATATATATATATATATATATATTATATATATATATATATATATATATATATATATATATATATGTATATATATATAATATATATAATATATATATATATATATATATATATATATATATATATATATATATATATATTATATATTTATATATATATATATATATAATATATATATATATATGTATATATATATATATAATATATATATATATATATATATATATTATATATATATATATATATATATATATATTATATATATATATATATATATATATATTATATATATACCAAAATATAACTTTGGTAACAATATATGCATAGAAAGAATAACCTTTTTACGCTGATTTCAAAACAGATAAGTATCATTAAGTTTTGTGTTACCAATCAAAAGATAAAAGCCCGAGAAAATTTGCCTGCTTTTAAAAAATCGGGGAAAACATCCTCCAAAGGTCAAGGACTCCAATTGAAAATCAAATCATCGCTTTCAGTATATCAGATAATTCTGCTGTAGATTTTTTAAGCTCACATCTGCAAAAATGTAGAATTTTCCATTTTTTTGCCAGGAGAAAAATTATGGATACGCATTTTTTTTTTTTTTTTTTTTGTGCCTCCTAGGAATGATCGTATTGATTCATTAATCCTAAAAATCAGAAAACGACTCATTTGAATGGAAATTAAAAGTTTTAATATCCTTTTTAAGTAAACAAAACTATTTAGGGAGAAGTTAGCCCCCTTCACGCCCTTGCCCCCCCCCCCCCCCCAAAAAAAAATGACATATTTAACATGATCCTCCACATATCCCAGGAAAAGGGCTACAACCTATGAAATTTGTCGTTTGTTTTTATATAATATAAATATAACCTCTACTTCGACCGAGGATATTCTTGAAGATATTATAAAAACTACCTTATTCGATAACCAGACGGGAAAACAAGGTTAGTCCTTTTGTTTTATTTTGTTCAGTAAATAAATAGAAACAAAAATTTCCATTTGAGTACCTTCAGTTCCTTACAATAACCCGTAAAATGTTCTGAATCTTCAGACTCCCTACACATTGGACAAGTGAAGGGACCTACTCTGTATCTTAACCCTCCCTAAATACTTTTCTTCTCTCCCCCCCCCCCCAAGCGGCATAAAAACCCCCCTTACTAATATACCCCATTTTAAAGTATTATTTTGAAGCCCAAATTTTATATATATTTCTTATCCCCAGGCTTCTTTAATTTTTCTAAATATTCCAAGGGATTCTGACTAAATCTTGTCTTCTTGCCAAACTTGATCTCTTGATCTTGTAGCACTTTTTCCAAAGCTTTTGCAATTAGTCCTGTATCCACCCCAGGTCCAATGCCATTATTCCACCAGCCTCATAGCCCACAGTTGTCTAGTATACTCTTAATTTGCAAAGGCTAAGAATCTTTTCTTTTATTCAGTAACAATTGACTGAAAGCATTTTTGTCAGGCGATAATCCTGCCTAGCAATAGTTTTTTCCCAATAACCTACTATGCGTGCTAACCGTTTATTTCTTAAGCTAAAGAGACCCAGTTCGCACTTTATAGCAATGCTATGAAACTTTTTATCTATTAATTTTTGTAGCCTGTAGCTTTTGTGGATTGATATCCTTTGCTCTTGTATTCATAAGAAAACTCTTTAAGAATATGCCAGTTAAACTTTTACCTTTACTTCACATTAGAGCTAAGTTTCTTGTCCCACTTACAATTTGAAACAAGTCTACAGTCTAGGTAGGCATACTCTCCCCTCCCGTAATCAAAATTTTCTTCAGATGACTTAGCCCACCTTACAACAACCATTACTGCTGACTTCTCTAGATTTAAAACCAGTCTCTATTGCACGCTGCATATTCTCTCCACTATTTGCCAATAAAGCTATATGATCGGCGTACAAAAGTGCGGACATTTTTAATCAAATAATTGCAATTCACTTACTTTCCTTTTCCTTAAATAACTTTCAATTTCATTAATATACAACGAAAAAATCTTCGGAGACAAAGTACAACCTTGTTTTACCCCTAACCAGCTAAATATTTCCCTCGGCGTTTCCTTACGACCCCACACTACAAACTTTACCGCCAAATACTTATTTGTATACGCTTTGGTATTGCTCAGTAGAATTAAATAATGGGAGTTAAGTAGGCTATTGTTTGTGTATTTTTCTGTAATTACTTATATTTCTTCATTTTTATATACTTTTACTTTAATTGACATACTTTTTCCTTGGCCTTTAGGAAATTGTTTGCCGCGAAGCTTTATTAAATACAGAAAGAAAGCAAGCTTGTTCAACTGGAAGTAAGGAGGGGCATTAAAACTTAAAACAAACATAAATTATTACATATAGGATGGGGGTTGCCCCCTCGTCCGCACTCACTCATCACGCTACAGTTTTTTGGCATTTAATTAAAGTTACTTATTGTTCTAATTAAACGACCCTTGGGTTTCAGGAGTTGTTTTTAAAGAATTGGGATAAAATTTAAACTGTAGCGTAAGGAGCAAGATGCTGAGGAGGGGGAAACCCCCTCATCTAACTAATAATGTCCGTTAGTTTTTAGTGTTGATGTTGCTCCTTACTTTCAGTTGAAAAAACTTGTTTTTTGTTTTTTAAATAACACCAGGATACCTGGCTCCACCTCCAGGGAAAAATCCCCCTCCCCATAGAACTATCCTCTGGACGATTCAATCCTGGCGAAAATTTACCCTGGATAATTACCCATAACATCTCCGTAAAATTAAATCGATAAAGAGAAAGCAAGACATATAAAGAAATTTCGTATATGAATTCTGACAAATTCACCCAGTAGGCCTACACAATTTTCTCTGAAAATTTCACCCAATGGGAACTATCCTCTGATAAGACCATTTTGGGAAAAAAGTGATATGGGAGGGGGCTTAATTGCCCTCCATTTTTTTGGACAATTAAGAAGGGCACTATAACTTTTCATTTCCCTTAGAATGAACCTTCTTCTGACGTTCTAGGCCCAATGGGTCTATACGATAACCCCTGGGAAATAACGAACTGTTTAATTACGCATCAAAATCCAAACAGAGATCGTTGAAATATTGATGGTTTTTTTCTGCGTTACCAAAATTATTATATTCATAAAATTTACAGTTTCACGAAATGTAATTTCGAAATGTAATCCAGTTTTTCTTAAAAAACTTGGAAGAAGGCCAACCTTCACAGTAAGGAGTAAAAAGGAGACAGCCCCCTTCGTACAAAAAATAATCTGTTCAAATGGGTTTCAAATCTTTTCCTTGCTTTCAGTTGAAAATTTCTTTTTTTTTTATTTATTTTGAGTGTTTTTCTGTCTGGCTATCGAATATGATAGTTTTTATATTATCTTTAAGAATTTCCTCGGTCAAAGTAGAAGCAAATTACTATGTATAAAGATATATATATATATATATATATATATATATATATATATATATATATATATATATATAATATATATATATATATATATATATATATATATAATATATATATATATATATATATATATATATATATATATATATATATATATATATATAATATCTTTTATGAATGAAATATCTTTTATTGATTTTTTTTTCAGGCAAGGAAACCCCTTCCAAAAGATTTCGTATGAATTACACAAAGCAACAAGTCTGTGAACTAGAAGAAGAATTCAAGAAAAATATATACATCAGCAAACAACGCAGGATAGAACTGTCACGCTCAATTCAAGTAGCTGAGCAGCAGATAGTAGTTTGGTTCCAAAATAGAAGGTCGAAACTGAAAAAGAATACAAAAGCTCTAAGAAAAGCAGAAGAAACAAAGAATAATTCAAGTAGATTTTGTCAACCATAAAACCATTATGTGAACAATTTATGTTTACTTTTTCTGGGCCTACACATATACAAGGCCCCATGACCAGTTCAGGCTGTGAACCAGTGACCCAGTCAATGAACCTTGTGGAAAACAGTGTAGGTGATTATTTTACTACCTCAAACATATCTTTTCCTATGACTATTACATTAAGAGAACAAGTGAACCAGTCAGTGAGTAATTCCAGCAATTTTTCATTTCCAGTCTCTGCACATACGGGTATGTTTTATCCAACGGAAGGGAATATAGCTAAGGATGATAAAAACACGGTCCTAGCAAATCAGCAGTGGCCTTCCAATGAAAGATATTTAAATCAACAATATTTTAACAGTAATCATACTAGCCGACAACACCAACAATACCAACCCTACCCACCCCAACCTACGAATACCAACCACCAACAATACCAACCCTACCAACCCCAACCTACGAATACCAACCACCAGCAATACCAACCCTACCAACAATTTTAGGATCCAAGCTTTATCCAACCTTATTATAAGACCGATTCAGTGTCCCATACAAGCTCTATTCAGCAAAACATGTTCCCAGTCTCTTTGGAATATTACAATAATGATAAGTTAGATTTTAATGTTTAGCTTGTATTGGGGTTGACCAGCGCATTTCATTTGGGCAACCTTACTTAAAATTCCCATGCTTTTCTCAAAGAATTTTTATTTTGTAACTTTGACCTGACATTTTTTGAGATAGGTTGATTTAGTTTCATTTATGCTGTATAAACGTATTTAGTTGCATATAAATTTGGTTAGTATATTTGACGATACTTAGTAGAACCTCACAAGACGTAAATGTACATTTTTTGTAAATAAATAAAATCTTTTGTATATAACTGAATTTTTGTTAAGCTTCTAATTTAAGATGGAAAAATTGTTACTTTTACAGAAAATTGAGCTGTAATTTTATTATATATACATATATATATACATATATATATATGCATATATATATTATATATATATATATATATATATATATATATATATATATATATATAATATATATATATATATATATATATATATATATATATATATATATATATATATATATATATATATATATATATATATATATATATATATATATATTATATATATATATATATATATATTATATATATATATATATATATATATATATATATATATATATATATATATATATATATACCAAAATATAACTTTGGTAACAATATATGCATAGAAAGAATAACCTTTTTACTCTGATTTCAAAAACAGATAAGTATCATTAAGTTTTGTGTTACCAATCAAAAGATAAAAGCCCGAGAAAATTTGCCTGCTTTTAAAAAATCGGGGAAAACATCCTCCAAAGGTCAAGGACTCCAATTGAAAATCAAATCATCGCTTTCAGTATATCAGATAATTCTGCTGTAGATTTTTTAAGCTCACATCTGCAAAAATGTAGAATTTTCCATTTTTTTGCCAGGAGAAAATTATGGATACGCATTTTTTTTTTTTTTTTTTCTGTGCCTCCTAGGAATGATCGTATTGATTCATTAATCCTAAAAATCAGAAAACGACTCATTTGAATGGAAATTAAAAGTTTTAATATCCTTTTTAAGTAAACAAAACTATTTAGGGAGAAGTTAGCCCCCTTCACGCCCTTGCCCCCCCCCCAAGAAAAAAATGACAAATTTAACATGATCCTCCACATATCCCAGGAAAAGGGCTACAACCTATGAAATTTGTCGTTTGTTTTTATATAGTATATATATAACTTCTACTTCGACCGAGGATATTCTTGAAGATATTATAAAAACTACCTTATTCGATAACCAGACGGGAAAACAAGGTTAGTCCTTTTGTTTTATTTTGTTCAGTAAATAAATAGAAACAAAAATTTCCATTTGAGTACCTTCAGTTCCTTACAATAACCCGTAAAATGTTCTGAATCTTCAGACTCCCTACACATTGGACAAGTGAAGGGACTACTCTGTATCTTAACCCTCCCTAAATACTTTCTTCTCTCCCCCCCCAAGCGTCATAAAAGCCCCCCTTTCTAATATACCCCATTTTAAAGTATTATTTTGAAGCCCAAATTTTATATATATTTCTTATCCCCAGGCTTCTTTAATTTTTCTAAATATTCCAAGGGATTCTGACTAAATCTTGTCTTCTTGCCAAACTTGATCTCTTGATCTTGTAGCACTTTTTCCAAAGCTTTTGCAATTAGTCCTGTATCCACCCCAGGTCCAATGCCATTATTCCACCAGCCTCATAGCCCACAATTGTCTAGTATACTCTTAATTTGCAAAGGCTAAGAATCTTTTCTTTTAAACAGTAACAATTGATTGAAAGCATTTTTGTCAGGCGATAATCCTGCATAGCAATAATTTTTTCCCAATAACCTACTATGCGTACTAACCGTTTATTTCTTAAGCTAAAGAGTCCCAGTCCGCACTTTATAGCAATGCTATGAAACTTTTTATCTATTAATTTTTGTAGCCTGTAGCTTTTGTGGATTGATATCCTTTGCTCTTGTATTCATAAGAAAACTCTTTAAGAATATGCCAGTTAAACTTTTACCTTTACTTTTATATATATATATATATATA
>JAPEVW010000033.1:2002500-2055000 GCA_027921565.1 Artemia sinica
CTAATCTTTTCTTTATCTGATCTGTTTTTTGTCTGATATGTTCTTTGTCTCATCTGATCGGTTCTCGATCTTATCTGATGATTCTTGGTCTTATCCGATCTCTTCTTGGTCTGATCTGCTCTTCTCGTTCTAATCTGATCCGTTCTTGGCTTCAACTGATCTGTTTTCGGTCTGATCTGATCTCTTCTCGATATGATCCGATCTGTTCTCGGTCTGATCTGTTCTTGGTTTGATCTGATCTGTCCTAGGTCCATTCTGATCTGTTCTTCGTGTCATCTGATCTTTTCGCGGTCTGAACTGATCTGTTCCTTAGATTTCTGATTTCTGAACTGATTATTTCGCAGCTTGATCTGATTTATTCTTGGTCTCATCTGATTTATTCTCGGTCTAATCTGATCTGTTCCCGGTTGATCTGATCTGTTCTCAGTCTTAGCTGATCTCTCCCCGTTCTGATCTCTATTCAATATGATCTGATCTGTTCTCAGTCTGATCTGGTCTACACTGGGTCTTATCTTATCTTTTTTCTCTCTCATGAGATAAGTTCTCGGTCTTATCTGATCTATTCTTGGTCTAAGCTGATCTTTTCTTGTTCTTATCCGATCTTTTCTCGGTTTGATCTGGTTTGTAATGGGTCTTATCTTATCTATTCTCTGACTGATGTGATATGTTCTCGGCCTTATCTGATCTGTTTTTGGTATAAGCTTATCGCTCTATGTTCTGATATGTTTTCAATATGATCTGATCTGTTCTCAGTCTGATCTGGTCTACACTGGGTCTTATCTTATCTTTTTTCTCTCTCATGAGATAAGTTCTCGGTCTTATCTGATCTATTCTTGGTCTAAGCTGATCTTTTCTTGTTCTTATCCGATCTGTTCTCGGTTTGATCTGGTTTGTAATGGGTCTTATCTTATCTATTCTCTGACTGATGTGATATGTTCTCGGCCTTATCTGATTTGTTTTTGGTATAAGCTTATCGCTCTATGTTCTGATATGTTTTCGATATGATCTGATTTGTTATAGGTCTGATCTTGTGTATAAGGGATTTTATCTTATCTGTTCTCTGTCTTATGTGATAAATTCCGATCTTATCTGATCTGCTCTCGTTCTGAGCTGATCTCTTCTTGTTCTATCTGATCTGTTGTCAATAGATCTGGTCTCGGTCTGATTCAATATGTTTTCTGTCTTATCTGAACTCTTCTCATTCCTATTCGATCTGTTTTTGATCTGATCTGATGAGTTCTTGGTCTGATCTGATTTGTTATTTTTCTGATCTGATCTGTCCTCGGTCTGTTATGATCTGTTCTCGGTCTGATCTTATCTGTTCTCGGTTTGATAGGATCTGTTTCGGATCTGATCAGATCTGTTCTCGGTCTGATCTAGTCTGTTCTGGTCTTATCTCTTCTGTTCTCTGTCTGATGTGATAGGTTCTTGGTCTTATCTAATCTGTTTCTCGTTCTGATCTGATCTGTTTTCGATGAATCTGATCTGTTTTTGATCTGATCTGATGTTTTCTCGGTCTGATTGCATCTGTTCTTTGTCTAAACTGATCTGTTCTCGATCTAATCTGTTCTGTGTCTGATCTGATATGTTCTCGGTCTGCTATGATCTGTTCTTGGTCTGATATGATCTGTTCTTGATGTTATTTGATCTGGTCTTTATCTGATCGGATATTTTCTCGGTATGATCTGATCAGTTCTTACTCTAATCGTATCTGTTCTCTGTGTAATCTTTTCTTGGTCTGATCTAAAATGTTCTTGGTCGTACCTGGTCTGTTCTTGGTCTGATCTGATTAGATCTAGATCTTATCTGATCTGTTATCGGTCGGATCTGTTATGTTTTCGATCTTATATCATCTTGTCTTGTTCTGATATATTATTGGTCTTTTATCAAATCCGTTCTCGGTCTTATCTGATCTGTTTTCGGTCTAAAATGCTCTTGGTCTGATCTGTTCTTGGTCATATTTGGACCCTTATCGGTCTGACCTAATCTGTTATCGGACTGATTTGATCTGTTCTCGATTTTATCTGATCTTTTCTCGGTCTCATCTGATATGTTCTTGGTCTTTTGTCTGATCTGATTTGTTTTCGGTCTGATCTGATCTGTTCTCGGTCTTATCTGATCTTTATTTCGTCTTATCTGATCTGTTTTCGGTCTGGTCTGATCTTTTTTTGGTCTAGTCTGATCTGTACTAGGTCTTACCTGATATATTCCCAGTCTAATCTAGTATTTCCTCAGTCTTATCTGATCTGTTCTCCGTCTGTTTTGATTGTTCTCAGTGTTATCTTATCTGTTCTTCGTAAGATTTGATATTTTTCATGATCTGATCTGATTTTTTCTTGGTCTTAATTGATCTGTTACCGGTCTGATTGCGTGGTCTTATCGGTTCTAGGTCTGATCTGTTCTCGGTCTGCGGAGATCTGTTCCATGTCTGATCTTATCTGTTTTAGGTTTGATAGAATTTTTTTTGAACTGATTTTTTCTCGGTCTGATGTGATCTGTTCTCGGTCTGATCTTATCTGTTGTGTTCTCGGTCTGATCTGAGCTTTTCACGGTCTGAACTGTTCTGTTCCTTGTCTTATCGGATCTTTTCTCGGTCTGGTCTGATCTGTTCTTGGTCTCATCTGATCTGTTCTCGATCTCATCTGATCTGGTCTCGATCAGAGGATCTGTTTTCGTTCTGATTTGATTTGTTCTGATTTGGTCTTATATGATCTGTTCTCGGTCTTATCTGATGTGTCCTCGGTCTGATCTGATCTATTCCTGGTCTTTTGTTGTCTGTTCTCGGTCTGACCTGACCTCTTATCGGTCTTTTATCTCATATTTTCTCGGTCTTATCTGATCGGGTCTTGGTCTGAAGAAATCTGTTTTGTTCTGATTTGATCTGTTCTTGATATGATATGATCTCTGCTCGGTCTAAATTCTAATATTTCTTCTGTACCATCTGTTCTCGGTCTGATTTGATCTGTTTTCGGTCTGATCTTATCTATTCTCGGTCAAAATGCTCTTGGTCTGATCTGTTCTTGGTCATATTTGGACCTTTATCGGTCTGACCTGATCTGTTATCGGACTGATCTGATCTGTTCTCGATTTTATCTGATCTTTTCTCGGTCTCATTTGATATGTTCTTGGTCTTTTGTCTGATCTGATCTGTTCTCTGTCTTATCTTATCTTTATTTTGTCTTATCTGATTTGTTTTTGGTATGATCTGATCTGTTCCCGGTCTGGTTTGATCTGTTCTTGGTCTAATCTGATCTGTTCTCGGTCTGATCTGGTTTTATCTGTTCTTGAACCTATCCTGGTTTGATCTGTTCTGTTCTCGGTCTAATCTGAAGTTTTCTCGGTGTGATCTGTTCTTAGTCTGATCTAAAATCTTCTTGGTCGTACCTGGTCTGTTGTTGGTCTGATCTGAATTGTTCTCGATATTTTCTGATCTGTTATCCGTCGTATTTGATATGTTCTCAGTCTTATATTATCTGTTCTTGGTCTCATCTTATATGTTATTGGTCTTTTATCTGATCTGTTTTCGGACTGAACTTATCTGTTCTCGATCTTATCTAATCTGTTCTCGGTCTGATCTGATGTGTTCTCGGTCTTATGTGATCCGTTTTTGGTCTTTTATCTGACCTTTTCTCGGTCACAACTGATGTGTTCTCTGTCTGATCTGAGCTGTTCACGGTCTGAACTGATCTGTTCCTTGTCTGATCGGATCTTTTCTCGGTCTAGTCTGATCTGGCCTTGGTCTCATCTGTTCGTTCTCGATCTCATCTGATCTGGTCTCGGTCTGAAAGGATCTGTTTTCGTTCTGATTTGATCTGTTCTGATTTGGTCTTATATGATCTGTTCCCGATCTTATCTGATGTGTCCTCGGTCTGATCTGATCAATTCTTGGTCTTTTGTTGTCTGTTCTCGGTCTGATCTGATCTCTTATCAGTCTTTTATCTCATATGTTCTCGGTGTTATCAGATCGGGTCTCGGTCTGAAAGGATCTGTTTTCGTTCTGATTTGATCTGTTCTTGATATGATATGATCTCTTCTTCGGTCTAAAATCCAATATTTCTTCTGTATCATCTGTTCTCGGTCGGATTTGATCTGTTCTCGGTCTGATCTTATCTATTCTCGGTCTAAAATGTTCTTGGTCTGATTTGTTCTTGGTCATATTTGTTCTCGGTCTTATCTGTTCCCGGTCTGATCTGATCTCTTATCGGTCTTTTATCTCATATGTTCTCGGTCTTATCTGATCGGGTCTCGGTCTGAAAGGATCTGTTTTCGTTCTGATTTGATCTGTTCTTGATATGATATGATCTCTTCTCGGTCTAAAATCCAATATTTCTTCTGTATCATCTGTTCTCGGTCGGATTTGATCTGTTCTCGGTCTGATCTTATCTATTCTCGGTCTAATCGAATCTGTTTCCGATCTGACCTGATCTTTTCTCGGTCTGATCTGGCTTTTGCTCTGTCTTATCTTACCAGTTCTTGGTCTGATGTTATATATTCTTGATCTTATCTGATCTGTTCTCGGTTTGATCTAATCTGTTTTCGGTCTAGTCTGATCAGTTTTTGATATGATCTGATCTGTTCTTGGTCTGATCTAATCTGTTCTTTGTCTGATATAATCTTTTCTCGGTCTCATTTAATCTGATCTAGGTATAATCTATCTGTTCTTCATCCGAATTGATCTGTTCTTCATCTGATCTGATCTCTTCTCGATCTGATCTGATCGGTTCTCTGTCTGATCTGATCTGTTCTCGGTATGATATGATCTCTTTTCAATCCGTCCTGATCTGTTCTTGGTAATATCCGATCTGTTCTTGGTCTTATCTGGTCTGTTTTTGGTCCGATCTCATCTGTTCTTGATTTTATCGGATGTATTTTCGGTCTGATATGATCTGTTATCGGTCTGATCTGATCTTTTCTCGGTCTGATCTAATAAATTCAAAAAATTAAGCCATTTACAAGAATTGTTGGATTTTCTTTACCTTTTCTGATGAGAGGCTTCTGATCACCTACCCCCCCACCCCCCAAAAAAATTATGGATATTTGCCGAAGTGACAAACAAGAAACAAATTATTGAACAAGAAAACAGATGCAAATGCGGATTACTCATGCCCCAGATGTAACCTAGGTATTGAGGATGTGGCCCATATTCTCACCGAGTGCCAGCAACTTTCTCTATTAAGGGAAAAGTATTTTGAGGGTGGTAACTTGGAGTTCCCGGGGATCCTGAAAACGACTGTAAAAAGGTCAATCAGGCAGTTATGTAAATATGTAAATGAAGCGTTGACATCAATGAGTGAAACTTGAAATTTATGTTATTTTTCTTGTGGAGTGTAATTAAGAATACTGTTCTGTATTGCCTGTTTTTTGGCTTATAATAAAATCATTATTATTATTATTATTATTATTATTATTATTAAAGAAGCTGGTTTTGTTATATAAATACAAATAAGTGAAAATCTGATTACAAGAAGTATAAAACATTTTAATAGAAATTGATTATTTAAATCTAGACTTCATTAGTGCGACTTTGAATTTTAATTATCCACGCATCAAACAGTTCGTGGAAACGAACTGTAAGTAAGGAGCGACCCGGCTCAGTAGTAACCAAAACTCTAAAAAACGGAATTCTCATACCAGTAGACCCATCAAAAGAATTGAATGTTTATGCTTATTTCAAATTTATAAATTTCATTAAATTTAGTCTAACCCATCAAAAGTTAAAAGCCTGAAAAAATTTGCCTTGTTTTTGAAAATAGGGGGAAACACGCCCAAAAAGTGATATAATCTTAATGAAAATCAAACCATTA
Source organism: Artemia sinica (assembly GCA_027921565.1). Lineage (NCBI taxonomy): Eukaryota > Metazoa > Arthropoda > Branchiopoda > Anostraca > Artemiidae > Artemia > Artemia sinica. Next base: position 2,008,305 of record JAPEVW010000033.1, read on the forward strand.
GATTCAGCGTAAACAATGTTCTTCTGTAGTTGTTTCAAGCTCCCCTCTGCAAATATATGGAATTTTGTATTTTTTTCCAGAAAAAAAGATCACGGATGTATGTTTATTTGTTTTTTTTTTCCCAGGGGTGATTGTATCGATCCAGTAGTCCTAAAATATCGTGAGAGGGCTCATTCGAACAGATATTAAAAGTTCTAGTGGATTTTTTAAGTGACTGAAAAATTGGAAAAAAAATTGAAATAGCCATTTTTTTCTGCATAGTCGGAAATCTAATAATTATGTCTTTGAGGATGACTTAGTCCTCCACAGTTCTCAGGGAAAGGGCTGCAAGCTATGAACTTTCCCCATTGTTTACGTATAGTATTGGTTATCGGGAAGTATACAGACGTTTTCAGGAGAGATTTTTCTTGGTGGGGGGTGGGGTCGAAAAAGAGGCTCACGTGGGAGGATCGATCCATGAAGGATCTGTCGTTGGGGGAAGGGATATTTCTATGAAGTAGACGCCAGATTTCCCAGCATTGTTTGAAAAACGTAAGAAATTAAATAAAAAAACAAGTTTTCTCAACTGAAAGTAAGGAGCAACATTAAAACTGAAAACGAATAGAAATTACTATGCATATGAGGGAGTTCGCCTCCTAGTTAAAACCTCGCTCTTTACGCTAAAGTTTTTATTTTGGTACTTTCAAAAGAGCTATCTATTCTAATTAAACGGCCTTTGTAAATCAGGGATATGTGATTCGAACATAATTTGAACTTTAGCGTGAAGAGTGAAGTATTGACGAGGGGACGAACCCCCTCATATACGTAATAATTTCTGTTCGTTTTAAGTTTTATTGTTGCTCCTTACTTTCAGTTGAAAAAACTTGTTTTCTTCTTTAAATAAATTGCCAACTAATTAAAAGTGCCAACTGATATTCAGGAGGGATTGGCAAGGTAAACGAAGGGAGAGGCTATATGTGTTTGGAATCCCCGTAAAAAAAGAAATTTCGGTACTGTTCTATTAGCTACAAGACACGCGAGAAGTGAAGTTTAGCTAATGCTATTGAAAAAAGATGAAATGTGATGAAAATCTAATAGTTTAGAAACAAATTTTGGCTATATATGGTCTGGTCTGGGGAAGCTTAAGGAGTCTTAACCAAAATTTGATGATTTGGGCGTATCTTTTCAATTTCAGGTTAAATATACCAAGATCACCTTTAATACTAACGTATATGTTGTGTTCTGAAGGCGAAAATATCGTTTATAATATTGAAGTTGAAGGGTTTCTAGTTGCTTTGCCAGCTTATACCCCCATATTTCTGATTCGTAGTATAAGATAGATATAATTTTAGTATTAAATATATATTTTTGCAGGCTTAATTCACTTATTTCTGATGTTAGTGGGCTTCTATATTTTCCAAATAATGCATTTCTTCCTTTCTGTGCCATTGTTGCAATATGAATTGTCCATTACTTATTTTTAACATTGATTGGACAGCCCCTGATTAAACTTAGGTAGAAGTTTTTGAGAACATCTATAATTGAGCCCTGTCAGAATTCGGCAATATCTTTCGTTTATCTCTTTATTTTATCATTCTGCAGTTCCTTTTTGAATTAATTTACTTTAATGAGAGTAAAATAGGCTAATGAGAAAAAAATAACGACAGAGGAGTAGTAGTGCACTCTAAAAATAAATTGGATTTCAGACTAATTTTTTGATGGAATTTCGACCGGTCAAAGAAAGACCAAATGTTTCCGTTGAAACTTTAATTAGTGTTTAATGTCCATCAAAATTTTGGAATTACTAAGGTTTATGTAGTTTTCAGCAGAAAAAATGTAATTGCCAACAAAAATAGATTTTATTAATCAATTTTGTTTGGATATGTATGCTCGATCAAATTTTCTTGAATATCATATTGAATTTGACTAAGGTGACATTTAAAAAAGTATGTTATGTAGTAATTCAAAATCAAAGGTAGGAATTGCTACAGCCAAAAAAGCTATTTGTCTTTTGAGTAAAAAAGAGAGCATAAAATTTGGGTTGATTGAGTTGAATAAAGTTTAATTTACACTTCTAGAAAGTGTGTACACAAAAAATTTTCTGGAAATAATTCATTTACATAAACTTTTATGGGTGATTTTGTTTCGTAATACATTTCTTTTGTGATTTTCCTTAGCTGTAAAAGTTTTGAAGCTGCTACCCTATTCTTAAAAACATCAATGTTCAAGATATGTTACCCTCTGAATCTAACGTTTTTCTAATTAATTACGAGAACCCTTGTGTAATTTTTGCTGATAAACATAACAAACAATTTTTGTTGAATCTCAAACAATTTTTTTACAGTGTAGATGTTTGTTAGCATTGCCCTTATATCAGTTGAAAATCCCCCTGATCGTGCCCTGAAACTTTAAACCTAAAACCTAAACGTATGTTTTTTGTTGAAAACGTAAATTTACTCAATTGCTTTCCCAAAGCTAACTCAAATTCAATATATAGAAATTTTCGAAGCATAATAAAAATTTGCTGGTAAAGTGTTAAGATTAGAAGAAAAAATGAATTGCACTGTATCTGTATCTTTTTTTCATACCATGTCGCATAATTAGTACTAACAAATTATTTTTTTTCTTTTCAGTTACTAACATTTGTCTCAATTTCATCATGCTATTTAGGGAAAGAGGTATGAAATATGTTTCGCGGAGTAGGTTTTTTTACGACCTAATCATATGCGTATTTTTATGTCTATAGGGTGTATTGTTTCTCTCCACTCACTGTTTTCAGTTTTTGCGTACCATAAAAAATCATTTTATCACAATTTTATTAGCCCTCTTTACATTTTGTGTTGAAATTATGAAATTGTTGGCGGTATTCAATAAAAATTTCTGAAACGAAATATAAGTAAAGCGCAATAGGGCTTCAATTTATTAATCCTTTTCGGCGTGGAAGGAGTTGTCGTAGAAACTTTGTAAGGTGCTCCTTCAGCTGAAAATTGTAAGTTTTAGTGCTTTTTATAAGATTCAAAATCTGAGTTGTCGGATTAGTAGCCCCTTCCCCTTAATTGCTTTCCCACTTCCCTTTCAACAAGCCCTGCAAGTTTCAACTTAATACCCTCGGCTCTTCTAAGGCTATTAAGTTTAATCTTACCCATCAAAAGTTACGTGTTTGAGAAAATTTGGCTATTTTCGAAAAAAAGTGATAAGGACCCCCTAAAAGCTATAGAACCTTAATAAAAATCACACCATCATATTCAGCGTATCAGAGAACCCTACTTTAGAGGTTTCAAGCTCCTACCTATAAAAATGTGGAATTATCCATTTTTTGTCAGAAGAAAGGTCACGGATGCGTTTTTATTTGTTTTTTTTTTTCTTTTTCCCAGGGGTAATCGTATTGACCCAGTGGTCCTAGAATATCGTAGGATGGCTCATTGGAACGAAAATTAAAAGTTCTAGTCGCCTTTCAATTGACGAAAAAATTGGAGGGCAACTAGGCCCCCTCCCACGCTCATTTTTTTCCCGAAGTCACCCGATCAAAATTTTGAGATAACCACTTTGTTTAGTATGGTCGAAAATGTGATAACTATGTCTTTTAGGATGACTTAATCCCCTGAGGCCCCCGGGGGGAGGACTGAAAATTATGACCCAATGTTAACATATAGCATTTGTTATTGGGAAGTATACAGATGTTTTTCAGGGGGGATTTTTTCCGGTAGTGGGGGTGGGTCGGGGGTTATGTGGGAGGATCTTTTCATGAAGGAAGTTTTCAAGGGGGAAGGGATATTGCTATGAAGGGGGCGCCGGACTCCCTAGCACTATTAAAAAAAATCAGAATATAAATATGAAAAAACAAGTTTTTCAACTGAAAGTAAGGAGCAACATCAAAACTTAAAACGAACTGAAATTATTAGCTGTATGATTGGGTTCACCCCCTAGTCAATAACTTGCTCTTTAAGCCAAACATTTTTTAGTACTTTCATAAGAGCTATTTATTCTAATTAACGGCCTTTGTGATTCAGGGGTAATTTTTAAAGAATTGGAACAAAATTCAAAATTTAGCTTAAAGGTATTGACTAGGGGGCAAATCCCCTAATATACGTATTAAAAATATATGAATATAGACGTTCGATACGTAAATTAATTAGTAAGTTACGTATAATTATTACTAATAAAAACGTTCGTAAAAAAAATTCAACAAGTTTCGAGAAAGCCATTTAACCAAATAAAAGTAAAATTAATATGCAAATTTTGTTTTAATTATTCATGTAGGGTGAGCCAAAATTAAAACCTGCAATAATTCAAAAACGTTCAAAAATTAAATGAAAAAAAAACAAGTTTATTAACTGAAAGTAAGGAGCGAAAGTAAGGAGCGACGCTAAAGATTGACTTTCTCACAACTCTAATTTCTTTTTAACACTAAAAACCTTTAGCGTAAAGAGCGAGGCACTGAGGAGGGGACAGCCCCTTTCATGTACGGAATAATTTCTGTTCGTTTTAAGTTTTAACGTCGCTCCTTACTTTCAGTTGAAAAAACTTGTTTTTTTTTTCATTTAATCAAGCTAAGGACCGCCTTTTAAAACCCGTTTGTTTTTATCAAAAGATAACCACCCTATTTTTGTACAGTAAGATTTCTTCTCCAAAGCTAATTTTCGGTGACCATACCGTCCGATCTTGATGGAGCTCTTTATTTTTCTTTGAAAAACTTAGATAATTTCAGAGACAAATCCAGTTTTACTACTGATGACGGTCACTGTATATGTGACCGAAATATATAGTATTTTTTGTGAAATTTTGTCACTGTTGGTGAAACACTGTCTATTAAAAGGATTGTATCCCTATTTGAACTTCTATTTATCGTTTTGAAAAACTTGTCTTGTAGAAAAATTTTTTTAAATTAATTGTTGTTCGTTTCTTATCGACAAAGTCTTTTTCATGGAAAAAAAATATTGTATATCTTTTCAGTTTCCTTTTGAAAGAATCCATAGTGTGGTTTGCTATTTGTATTTTGAAAAAACTTTTTAAACAATTTTAAATCCTAACACAAACAGTATTTTTTAATTGAATTTTTTATCTCTGAAAGTGGCCTGAAAAATAAAACTTAACATCATTCCCAAAAGATTTTATCTACTGCTCTTTGACAACCTGGATGAACTCATACTCTTTTTATCTGTTTCAACTATAAGACCAGAAATAATAATAGTAATATTCCCAAAGGTTTCAACAAAATACCCCCAGTCATTCTCCATATATTGCTGAGGTTTCTTATTGGCAACCATTTAACATAACGTCTTTTGATTTATTTTGAAGCGATATTTAGTTTTAAAGCATAAAGTACCAATTGTGTAATTGTAGGGGCTTGACATGCCTAATACCCCTAAGGATATAGTTGCTGGACCGTTCTACTATGCTGAACAAAATGGCTGTCTCAAAATTTTGACTGGATGCATTTTGCAAATGAATCGGCTTGAGAGAAGGGCCGCCTGCCCTCCAATCTCTTGTTACTCTTAAAATGGATACGAGACACTCGCAATGTAATTGGAGTGCAAGAGAGAGAACTTCTCCCTTCATATATCGAGTAAAAACAATTTAAACAACTAAAAATAAAGTGTGAACATTTTAAATACAATTTCTTTTCAGGAAAATGCATATTATGTTCTGATTTTGAGGAGGTATGAGGGTTGTCAAAGATATAATTTCCAGACCTTTCAGCTACACTGAACAAAATGGATATCTCGATATTTTGATTATATGTGGTTTGGGAACTCATGGGCGTGGGGAGGACTTGCTGCCTTCCAATCTGTTTCGACTAATAAAAAGCGCACTAGCACTTTTAGTTTCCAATCGAATGACCCTTTTTTGAAGTTTCAGCGACACCAAATGGCCATCCCAAAATTTCTATCAGATGCATTACGGAAAAATGCGAGGTTTACAGGGGTGGGGATTATTTACCCTCCGATCACTCTGAATCTTACAAAGAGCCCTAGAAATTATGATTACAAATCCAAGGAGCTCCCTCCAAAGCTTATACAATCACCTTTCTATATGTACCACATGTGTTCCCAGGGCACAATTTACCTTGTCCTGAGGGCTGTGGAGGGAGAGGGGGGTGGCCATACGTCTTTGCAATTACGTTGAAGAAAAAGAATATTTAAAAATTTTGATTTGATTTGTGTCGGGAGATGGTGGGCAATGGAGGAGGTTAGTTTGTCCTCCAATCATTTTCTACTTTTAAAAAGGGCACTGGTCCTTTCAATTTCCAGTCGAATGAGCTGTTTTTGAAGTTTCTACGACAACAAATGACCATCTTAAAATTTCTATCATATGTAATTTGGCAAAATGCGAGGTTTGGTGGAGGGTACCCACCCTCAGATCACTCTGAGTCTTCAAAAGGGCGCTAGAACTTCTGATTACGAATCTAATGAGACCCGCCGAAGTTTCTACGATCACATTTGATCGTGCTGTGGCTGTGGGAGGCTCCCCTCCTCAAAGACATAATTTTCTAACCTTTCAATTGCGTTGAACAAAATGTTCTCCTCGAAATTATGAATTGATATGCTTGGGGAAATGATGGGCGTAGGAGGCGGGTTATTGCCCTTCAATCACTTTGGACTATTAGAAAGGGCACCATCGGGGAATCCATCCTTTGATTACTTTTAATCTTAAAATGGCCAATAAAACTTCTGATTACAGATCCAATGGGCCCCCTCCAAAGTGAATACGATCATCCTTTCTATGTATATCTTATAAGATTCCATGGCATCACTTACAACCCTTGCCCTGAGTGCTCAGGGGGTGAGGATGTCATCCTCAAGGATATAATATTTGGAGGTTTTAATTACGTTGAACAAAATGGTTATCTAAAAATTTGGAAAGGATGGGTTTTGGGAAATGGTGGGCGTGCGAGGGGAGTTAGTTACCTTCCAATAAATTTCGACTATTAAAGCACTAGCCTTTCAATTTCCAATTGAATGAGCTCTTTTCGATGTTTCTACGACAATCAATGGCCATCTTAAAATTTATATAAAAGAGATTTAGAGGAAATACGAGGTGTGGGGGGGGGGGGAGGGTATCAACCCTCTGATCACGCTGAATCTTAAAAATGGTACTAGAACATCTGATTTCCAATCAAATGAGCCCATTCCGGAGTCATTACGATCACCCTCTGTATATATACCTTTAATGCCCCCCCAGGCCATAATTTATAACCCTTACCCTGACGGTTGTGGCGGGATGGTCGATCTCGATGGAATAATTTTGAGACCATTCAATTATGTTGAATAAAATGGTATCTCAAAATTTTGATTGGATGTATTTGGGAAAATGGTGTGCATGGGAGGGGGGTTAGTTTGCCCTCCAATCACTTTTGACTATTAGAAAGGGCAGCAGCCCTTTCAATCGAATGAGCTCTTTTCGAAGTTTCTTTGACAAAGAAGGCCATATCAAAATTTCTATCAGATACATATCGGGAAAACACGATATGTTTGTGTGATCCACCCTCAAATCATTTTGAATCTGAAAAAAGGCACTAAAACTTCTGATTAGCAGTCAAATGACCCCCCTCCGAAGTTCAAACGATCACCCTTTCTATGTAAACCTTAAATGCCCCCAGGGTATAACTTACAACCCCCTGCCCTTAGGGCTTTGGGGGTTTGCCATCCTCAAATAATTCCCCAAAATGTTATAGTCTAAATATTGCAAACGCAGTGATAAACCACTGTTTGCAATCAAATTCTCCGTTGAAAGAACCTGTTTGACTAGTTTCTTTCATTATATATCTTGCGTGTCACTTTTGACTATTAGAAAGGGCAGCAGCCCTTTCAATCGAATGAGCTCTTTTCGAAGTTTCTTTGACAACATAAGGCCATATCAAAATTTATATCAGATACATATCGGGAAAACACGATATGTTTGTGTGTAGGAGGGGGGGGTTTATCCACCCTCAAATCATTTTGAATCTGAAAAAAGGCACTAAAACTTCTGTTTAGCAGTCAAATGACCCCCCTCCGAAGTTCAAACGATCACCCTTTCTATGTAAACCTTAAATGCCCCCAGGGTATAACTTACAACCCCCAGGGTATAACTTTCTTTCATTATATATCTTGCGTGTCCTGTAACTAATAAAACAGCACCTAAGAGTTCTTTTGATGTTTAGGTTGCAACTTAAAAGCGAGTCTAATTTCACAAGTCAACCTGTATAAAAAAATTTTAAGTGAGAAAACGTTAACAATATAATATTATCTTCAAACTTTAATTATACTAATATTGATGGGACATATTTCAGTTCCACAATATATTAATGCAGCATACATTATTTAAATCTATTAAAAATAAAAAAAACATTAAATAATAATAATAATAATCTGCATTTAAAAGCCTTTTAAAGCCATATACAAAAAAGGACAAATACTAAAGAAAAATTACACTCCCTTTGACATCCTTCTTTTCAATACAAATTTTCTACTGCTAGAACATAACGGGGAGACCCAGACCTCATTAACCCCGAGGCAGCCTATCTCGCCCTTCTTGGATAATTGGTCCTATTATTCCCCTTACACCGGCGGAGATATGTCCCAACCCATAATCATTTTCTAGTCTGGTCTGGGGAAGTTTAAGGAGTCTTAACCAAATTTGATGATTTGGGCGTATCTTTTCAATTTCAGGTTAAATATACTAAAATCACCTTTAATACTAACGTATGTTCTGTATTCTGAAGGCAAAAATAACGTTTATAATATTGAAGTTGAAGGGTTTCTAGTTGCTTTGCCGGCTAATACCCCCATATTTCTGATTCGTAATATAGGATAGGTATAATTTTAGTATTAAATATATATTTTTGCAGGCTTAATTCACTTATTTCTGATGCTAGTGTGCTTCTAGATAAAGATTAAGATAAAAAATTAAGATTAAGATAAAGACTTATAATTAGGCTAATTCAAACAAAAGGAGTGAAGATTTCTTTTGCAGCAACTTATGCATATGAAGGGTCGTATAAAGAATTTTTTAAAAGGGATTTTGCAAAATTACTTCATAAAACACGCCCAAAGTTTGTTTGTATTCAATTTTATTACTTTATTATGAGTTAAAAAATAATTTTTTGGGGAGGGGGATCAAACTTTTGGCAGGAGGATCAATCCTTTGGTAGGTCATTCTGGCTGGTCTTTTGGTTGATTATTCCGTATATATGAAATTGGCTGTCCCCTCATTAAAGCCTCGCTCTTTACGCTAAAGTTTTTTATGGTTTAAAAAAATAAAGTTGTGAGACAGAGTCAAACTTTAGCGTAAAGAGCCAGGCGTTGAGGAGGGGACAGCCACTTTCATATACGGAATAATTTCTGTTCGTTTTAATTTTTAATGTCGCTCCTTACTTTCAATTTAAAAAACTTGCTTTTTTATTTAATTTCTGATCGGTTTTTAGTTAATGCAGCTTTTATTTTGGCTCACCGTCATTGAATAAGTAAACAAAATTTGCATAAAAGTTTTAGTTTTCTTTTGCTAAATGGCTGTCTCTAAATTTGGTTCTGACTTAATTTACAAATTAACTTACATAACGAACTTCTATATTCGTATATTTTTCTTCTGGCAAAAAATACAAAGTTGCAGATATTAGCTTGAAACCTATGAAACAGGGTTTTCTGATACGCTGAATCTGACGATTTTCATTAATATTCTTTCACTTGTAGGGGATGTTAACCCCCTCTTTCCAAAATAAGATAAATTTTCTCAGGCTCGTAGCCTTTGATGAGTAATACTAAACTTAATAAAATTTATATATTTAGAATCAGCATTATAAGCCCATTCTCTGTTTTTTTACTTTTTGCTTATGACATTTCGTCACTTCATTTCATCTTTTTTAAATTTAGTGTACAAAATTTTCTAAACGTAATGTTTAAGCTGATTTTTAGTGATTTTAAGGGTTTTTGGACCTAAAATTTTTAACTAATTTATGTATTAGGGGTGGGCTTAGCTCTTCATCAAACCGAGAACAGATAAGATCAGACCAAGAACAGATCATAACAGACCGAGAACAGATCAGATCAGAAAAAGAACAAATCAGATCAGACCAAGAAACTCATCAGATCAGATCAAAACAGATCGAATAGGAACGAGAAGAGATCAGATAAGACAGAAAACATATCGAATCAGACCGAGACCAGATCTATTGACAACAGATCAGACAGAACAAGAAGAGATCAGCTCAGAACGAGAGCAGATCAGATAAGATCGAGAATTTATCACATAAGACAGAGAAGAGATAAGATAAAATCCCTTATACACAAGATCAGACCTAGAACAAATCAGATCATATCGAAAACATATCAGAACATAGAGCGATAAGCTTATACCAAAAACAGATCAGATAAGGCCGAGAACATATCACATCAGACAGAGAATAGATAAGATAAGACCCATTACAAACCAGATGAAACCGAGAACAGATCGGATCAGAACGAGAAAAGATCAGCTTAGACCGAGAATAGATCAGGTAAGACCGAGAACATATCTCATGAGACAGAAAAAAGATAAGATAAGACCCAGTGTAGACCAGATCAGACTGAGAACAGATCAGATCATATTGAATAGAGATCAGAACGGGGAGAGAACAGCTAAGACTGAGAACAGATCAGACCAAAAACAGATCAGATCAACCGAGAACAAATCAGATTAGACCGAGAAAAAATACAATGAGACCAAGAATAAATCAGATCAAGCTTTTTTATTTAATTTCTGATCGGTTTTTAGTTAATGCAGCTTTTATTTTGGCTCACCGTCATTGAATAAGTAAACAAAATTTGCATAAAAGTTTTAGTTTTCTTTTGCTAAATGGCTGTCTCTAAATTTGGTTCTGACTTAATTTACAAATTAACTTACATAACGAACTTCTATATTCGTATATTTTTCTTCTGGCAAAAAATACAAAGTTGCAGATATTAGCTTGAAACCTATGAACAGGGTTTTCTGATACGCTGAATCTGACGATTTTCATTAATATTCTTTCACTTGTAGGGGATGTTAACCCCCTCTTTCCAAAATAAGATAAATTTTCTCAGGCTCGTAGCCTTTGATGAGTAATACTAAACTTAATAAAATTTATATATTTAGAATCAGCATTATAAGCCCATTCTCTGTTTTTTTACTTTTTGCTTATGACATTTTCGTCACTTCATTTCATCTTTTTTAAATTTAGTGTACAAAATTTTCTAAACGTAATGTTTAAGCTGATTTTTAGTGATTTTAAGGGTTTTTGGACCTAAAATTTTTAACTAATTTATGTATTAGGGTGGGCTTAGCTCTTCATCAAACCGAGAACAGATAAGATCAGACCCAGAACAGATCATAACAGACCGAGAACAGATCAGATCAGAAAAAGAACAAATCAGATCAGACCAAGAACTCATCAGATCAGATCAAAAACAGATCGAATAGGAACGAGAAGAGATCAGATAAGACAGAAAAACATATCGAATCAGACCGAGACCAGATCTATTGACAACAGATCAGATAGAACAAGAAGAGATCAGCTCAGAACGAGAGCAGATCAGATAAGATCGAGAATTTATCACATAAGACAGAGAACAGATAAGATAAAATCCCTTATACACAAGATCAGACCTAGAACAAATCAGATCATATCGAAAACATATTAGAACAAAGAGCGATAAGGTTATACCAAAAACAGATCAGATAAGGCCGAGAACATATCACATCAGACAGAGAATAGATAAGATAAGACCCATTACAAACCAGATCAAACCGAGAACAGATCGGATCAGAACGAGAAAAGATCAGCTTAGACCGAGAATAGATCAGGTAAGACCGAGAAAATATCTCATGAGACAGAAAAAAGATAAGATAAGACCCAGTGTAGACCAGATCAGACTGAGAACAGATCAGATCATATTGAATAGAGATCAGAACGGGGAGAGAACAGCTAAGACTGAGAACAGATCAGACCAAAAACAGATCAGATCAACCGAGAACAAATCAGATAAGACCGAGAACAAATCAAATGAGACCAAGAATAAATCAGATCAAGCTGCGAAATAATCAGTTCAGAAATCAGAAATCCAAAGAACAGGTCAGTTCAGACCGCGAAAAGATCAAATGACACGAAGAACAGATCAGAATGGACCTAGAACAGATCATATCAAACCAAGAACAGATCAGATCAGACCAAGAACAGATCGGTTCATACCGAGAAGAGATCAGATCAGACCGAAAACAGATCAGTTGAAGCCAAGAACGAATCAGATTAGAACGAGAACAGAGCAGATCAGACCAAGAAGAGATCGGATAAGACCAAGAATCATCAGATCAAGCTGCGAAATAATCAGTTCAGAAATCAGAAATCTAAGGAACAGATCAGTTCAGACCGCGAAAAGATCAGATGACACGAAGAACAGATCAGAATGGACCTAGAATAGATCAGATCAAACCAAGAACAGATCAGATCAGACCGAGAACAGATCGGATCATACCGAGAAGAGATCAGATCAGACCGAAAAACAGATCAGTTGAAGCCAAGAACGAATCAGATTAGAACGAGAACAGAGCAGATCAGACCAAGAAGAGATTGGATAAGACCAAGAATCATCAGATAAGATCGAGAACCGATCAGATGAGACAAAGAACATATCAAAGAAAAAAAGATCAGATCAGATAAAGAAAAGATTAGATCAGGCCAATAAAAGATCAGATCAGATCGAGAACAGATCAGATCAGACCAAAAACAGATCAGATAAAACAAGAATAGATCAGATCAGACCGATTAGATATCAGAACAAGAACACATTAGATCAGACAGAAGACAGATCAGATCAGACGGAGCAAAAATAGGATTAGGCCAAGAACAGATCAGTTCAGACCAAGAAGAGATCAGATCTAGGACAGATTATATCAGACCTAGAAAAGATCAAATCAGGCAAGGAACAGATGATATCAGACCAAAAACAGAACAGATCAGAGAGAAAAAAGATAACATCAGACCGAGAATACATAAGATCAAACCAATCGGACGGAGAGAAGATTGGATTAGGCCAAGAACCGGTCAGTTCAGACCGAAAAAAGATCAGACTGATCAGAACAGATAAGATCAACCGAGAAAAGATCAGATCAGACAAATAACAGACCTTTTTAGACCGAGAAAGGATCAGATAAGACTGAGAACACATCAAATCAGACCCAGAACAGATCAGATAACACCGAGCACAGATTAAATCAGACCGAGAACAGATCAGATGAGACCAAGAACAGATCAGATAAGACTGAGCACAGGTCAGGTCAGACCGAAAACAGATCAGGTGAGACCAAGAACAGATCAGATAGGACCGAGAACATATCAAATTAGACCAAGAACAGATCAGATAAGACAGAGAAGAGATCAGATCAGACCGAAAAAAATCAGATCAGACGGAAAACAGATCAAATCAGACCGAGGAAAGATGTGATAGGACTGAGAACAGATCTAATCACACCGAGAACAGATCAAATCAGACAGAGAACAGATCAGATCAGTCCGAAAACAGATTATATCAGAGAAAAGATCAGATCAGACAAATAACAGACCTTTTTAGACCGAGAAAGGATCAGATAAGACTGAGAACACATCAAATCAGACCAATAACAGATCAGATAACACCGAGCACAGATAAAATCAGACCGAGAACAGATCAGATGAGACCAAGAACAGATCAGATAAGACTGAGCACAGGTAAAATCAGACCCGAGAACAGATCAGATGAGACCAAGAGCAGATCAGATAAGACTGAGCACAGGTCAGGTTAGACCAAAAACAGATCAGGTGAGACCAAGAACAGATCAGATAAGACAGAGAACAGATAAGATCAGACCAAAAAAAATCAGATCAGACGGAAAACAGATCAAATCAGACCGAGGAAAGATGTGATAGGACTGAGAACAGATCATATCACACCGAGAACAGATCAAATCAGACAGAGAACAGATCAGATCAGTCCGAAAACAGATTATATCAGACAAAGAACAGAGCAGAACAGACGGAGAAGGGATCGGATAAGACCAAGATCACATTAGATCAAATTGAGAACAAATCAGATGAGACAAAGAACAGATCAGATCAAACACAAAACAGATCAGGTCACATCAAGAAAAGATTGGATCAGATCAGACCAAGAACAGATCAAAGAAGACAGAGAACAAATCAGATCAGACCGATAAGACCAATTAATAAATATGTATTTTTGTCCAACCCCATGTATGGACACTATAACCAATGTAGCAGAATTTCTCTCCGTACCTGAACAGGGTCATATTCTTAAAATTTTCATAAGGGAATTCAACAGAATTTTTAAATGAATAAAAAACGGCTTTATAAGATGCACCAAAAAATGTTATATATATATATTATATATATTATATATATATATATATATATATATATATATTATATATATTATATATATATATATATATATATATATTATATAATATATATATATATATTATATAATATATATATATATCTATAATATATATATAATATATATATATATATCTATATATATATATATATATATATATCTATATATATATATATATATATATATATATATGTATATATATATTATATATATATATATATATATATATATATATATATATTATATATATATATATATATATTATATATATATATATCTATGTTTTTCTCTTCTATGTTTTTACAAGTTGGACAAAGAATCCTCTTGGTACTGCCTTGTGCCTGAAACATACGAGTACTGAAACATATTAGTTTTAAGTTATCGATTATAAGCTCAGAGCCATAAAAATAATCTTCATTTAAAGAGAAAGAAGGAAACATACTCAAGGAAACACGTAATATCGATAAAAATCAAATCATCAGATCACTTACCTTGATATTATTCTTAGTAAAGACGGCGGGAGTAGTGACGTCGTTAAAAATAGAACAGCCAAGGCTCAGGGTGTTTTTCTTACAGTTCAAAAAAAAGTTTCGAAGAATAGGAAGATAAGTCTGCAAACCGAAATTAGAATATTAAAATTAGAAAAATTCCCCAGGAATTCCAGCCTAGCTGATAATATGCACCGGGGGATTCCTCTGGAATATCTCAAAATATAAAATTGAGTCTCCAAAGAAACAACAAATAAAAAGTATTTCGTATAGGAATTCTGGAATTACCCTGTATAACTTACCCTGAAAAGCACCTCCCTTCTCAGAAGCTTACCTCTTCACGATAAATTCTACCCTGAAAAATGTAGTCATACTTTCCTTATATATATACTATATAAAACAAACGACAAATTTCATAGGTTGTAGCCCTTTTCCTGGGATATGTGGAGGATCATGTAAAATAGGTCAGTTTTTTTTTTTTTTTGGGGGGGGGTAAGGGCGTGAAGGGGGCTAACTTCTCCCTAAATAGTTTTTTTTTTACTTAAAAAGGATATTAAAACTTTTAATTTCCATTCAAATGAGTCGTTTTCTGATTTTTAGGATTAATGAATCAATACGATCATTCCTAGGAGGCACAAAAAAAAAATAAATAAATACGTATCCATAATTTTCTCCTGGCAAAAAAATGGAAAATTCTACATTTTTGCAGACGTGAGCTTAAAAAATCTACAGCAGAATTATCTGATATACTGAAAGCGATGATTTGATTTTCAATTGGAGTCCTTGACCTTTGGAGGATGTTCTCCCAGATTTTTTAAAAGCAGGTAAATTTTCTCGGGCTTTTATCTTTTGATTGGTAACACAAACTTAATGATACTTATCTGTTTTTAAATCAGCGTAAAAAGGTTATTCTTTCTATGCATATATTGTTACCAAAATTATATTTTGTTATATATATATATATACATATATATATATATATATATATATATATATATATATATATATATATATATATATATACTATATATATATATATATATATTATATATATATATATATATATATATATATATACTATATATATATATATATATTATATATATATATATATATATATATATATTATATATATATATATATATATATATATTATATATATATATATATATGTATACATAATAAAATTACAGCTCAATTTTCTTCAAAAGTAACAATTTTTCCATCTTAAATTAGAAGCTTAACAAAAATTCAGATATGTACAAAAGATTTTATTTATTTACAAAAAATGTACATTTACGTCTTGTGAGATTCTACTGTAATATTCTTACCTTTCTGTTCTAGGTGACCTGGGTTTCTATTTCAAATAAATAAACATCGAGATTTTCTACATGGTGTCAGATCCTCTAAAAACAACATGGAAACCAACGTCCCCTACCCTGCAATGGATTGGACAAGTGATAACCTTAAAGAGGCGTGGACAAGATTTAACAACCATGCAAAGCTGATGTTCCAAGGACCCCTTAGCGGAAAGACAGAAAAAGTGCAATGCGCCTTCCTGCTGATCTGGCTTGGAGATAAAGGGCGAGACATTTTTAGTACCTTTACAATTACAGCTGATGAACAGGACAAAGTTCAACCGTACATGGACAAGTTCAGTGAATACTTCCTCCCTCAGTGCAATACAGTGTTTCAAAGATATCTCTTTCATAAACGTGATCAACGAGATGGTGAACCAGTGGATCAATACATAACTGATCTGAATCTTTTGGCTCGTGAATGTGCATATTCCACAACAGCCATGAGAGATGAAATGGTAAGAGACCGACTTGTATGTGGCATCTCTTCAGCAAAAGTCAGAGAGAAACTCCTCCAAGCAGGTTCCAATCTAACTCTGTCACAAGCAATTACTATAGTGCGAACACATATAGAAACCCAGGTGCAGCTCAGGACAATGTCACAGCCTGATACTTGTGGCAGCCAAGCTTATCAAGAAACATGCATAAAGCATGAAGTGGATTTTGTCAGGAGGGCAAAGAAATCAAACCATGCCCCATCTGTAAGACAATGCTATTTCTGTGGAGGGGATTATTCACCTTCCCACAAATGCCCCGCAAAAGGAAAAATATGCAGTAACTGTGAAAAACCAAACCATTTTGCAAAGGTTTGCAAAAGCAGCAAAAAGGTGGTGAACGTAATAAATCAACGACATCAAACAAACGAGCATCAACCAGACAGCAATGATGAGCTCTTCATTGACACCATAAACATGAACAAAGGGGATGATCAACCATATGTGAAGCTCATAATCAACGAACACATCAGTATCACTTTCAAAATTGACACGGGTGCACAGGCCAACATCATACCTGAAACATTTTTTAATACCCTTAAACCAAGGCCCAAAGTCAATAAGACACTACAAATTCTTACTAATTTTGGAGGACAGAAGATCCCAACGCTTGGAGTTTGCAGCCTTAACTGCGCATATACCAACGGATGCACTGAGACACAGCCCTTCTTCATAGTGAAAGACGCCCCCGTCCCAATCTTAGGCTTCGAAACCAGCAAGAAACTAAAATTAATTAAGCTGATACTTACTGTGACAAAACCAAACCCATTCATCGAGGAATTCAAAGACGTATTTCAAGGTATAGGACAGCTCGAAGGTGAGTGTCACATAACACTCAAAGAAGGAACCGAACCTAAGGCTGTACCAGCCAGACGCATCCCAATATCTCTCCAAAACAGGTTCAAGAAGGAACTAGACAGGATGGAGGCACTTGGGGTCATCAAAAAGGTTACTTACCCCACAGATTGGGTAAATGCTGCAGTTGTGGTCGAAAAGCCTGACAAAAGCCTCCGGGTCTGCATTGACCCACAGGACCTGAACAAGGCCATCAAAAGACCCCACCACCCAATGCCCACATTTGACGAAGCAATACTAAAACACTCCGGTGCTAAATTTTTCACCAAGCTGGACGCCCGTCACGGATATTGGTCTCTCGTCCTTGACAACGAATCATCTCATCTAACAACATTTAACACTCCATACGGCCGATACATGTTCAAACGCATGCCGTTTGGGTTGATTTCAGCGCAGGATGAATTTCAACGCCGTATGGAAGAGGCATTTGAAGGCATTAAAGGTTTTTCCGTCATAGTCGATGACATCATTATATCTGGGGAAACCATAGAGGAGCACGATGCAAATGTTCGCAGTGCACTAATCAGAGCACGCGAAAGGACTGTGAAATTCAACCTAAAAAAAATGTGTGTTCGGGTGCGACAGCATACCATACTTTGGACACATAATATCAAAAGGTGGTATCCACCCAGACCCACGAAAGGTCCGTGCACTGAAAGAAATGAGACCCCCATCTACCAAGGATGAACTACAGACCATACTGGGAATGATGAACTACCTAGCAAGGTATATTCCCAATCTAGCATCACTAAATCAGCCCCTACGCAACCTGGCAAAACAGCGACAGCTCAAGTGGGAGCCACAACACGATATAGCATTGAACAACATCAAAGAATCCATTTGCAGCTCATTGACATTTTTCGATCCAAAAGCAGGGAACATCGAACTACAAGTTGACGCTTCGAAGTTTGGCCTAGGAGCCACCCTTATTCAAAATGGGAAGTCAATCTCCTTTGCATCACGCTCTTTGAACACCACCGAACAGAACTACTCGCAGATAGAAAAGGAACTATACGCTATTCTCTTCGGCTGCATACACTACCACCAATACCTCTATGGCCAGAAGTTCATAATCATATCGGATCACAAGCCTCTCCAAGTGATCCTGAATCGCCCAATATCAAAGTCGTCACCGAGACTCCAGCGGATGCTACTGAGAATCCAACCATACGACTTCACCATAACATTCCACCCAGGCAAAGAGATTCCAGTTGCCGATGCCCTGTCACGCATGCATCTCCCTGAAGAGGATGGAGAGATGCAAAAAGAGATCGAATCATATGTGCATTCTGTTATGTCAATCCAACCAATCAGCAATGACAGACTTAAAAAGCTCAAACAAGAGACAACAGCTGACACTCAATTGGTTGAGCTGGCTAAGACAATCAAAAGTGGTTGGCCAGCATCCAGAAGAAACCTCCCAGCAATTCTCACCCCATTCTGGAATGTCCGGCATGACCTAACGGTCATAGACCAAATTATACTAAAAGGAGATCGCCTGGTCATACCCAAAACTCCCGCAAAGATATCCTCAACTGCATACACGCATCACATCTGGGTATCGAAAAAACTAAACAGCGTGCTCGCTCAGTCATTTTTTGGCCAAGGATGACAAAAGTTATTGAGGAACATATCAAACACTGCTATGCATGCACCAGACTCCAGAACTCTAACCAGAAAGAGCCCTTGAGGCCACATGACATCCCTGACTTACCATGGGAAAAAATCGGTTGCGACCTCTTTTACAAAAACGGAGAATACTTCCTCATTACGGTCGACTATTACAGTCGATTTTTCGAAGTCGATAGATTGGGAAGCAGTACATATGCTCACCAAATAATTCCGTACCTGAAAAAGCACTTTGCTCGTTATGGAATTCCTCGTATGCTCATTACCGACAACGGCCCACAATTTACATCATCCGTCTTCCAAAAATTCATATCGGATTGGGAAATATCCCACACCACATCCTCACCACATTTCCCCCAATCAAACGGATTGGCAGAAAGGTCCGTACAGACGGCCAAAGATATCCTGAGTAAAACCGATATTGCTGGAAATGATTTTGAGCTGGCGTTGCTAGAGTACAGGAACACCCCAGTTGATGGTCTGGCCTCCCCATCACAATTGCTAATGAGCAGAAATCTCAGATCAATAGTCCCATGCACCAAAGAATTGCTTGCACCAAAGACCATTCACCACAAGCAATTTCGACAGAATCGAATGAAGCAACAGTCACGCCAGAGCAAGTACTATGATCGACAGTCAAAGCAACTGAAACCCCTACAAATTGGACAACCTGTACAGGCCCAAGTCCACGGCAAACTCTGGCAGGCGGGCATTGTCAAAAGAGCAGATGTGAATCCCAGATCCTACATAGTCGAGACAAACGACGGAGCAACCTACAGAAGGAACAGGCGCCACATAAAGATAGTCTGTCAGCAACCTCAGTCACCAGACGCCACCACAACTGAAGAGATTCCCCATACAGATACTCCAACCACACCACTGAGTCTATCAGAAACAATGCCTACCCCCGTCCCTAGAACACCAGATGAAAACCGTCTGAAACCCTTCACTCGCGTTCATAGCCCAACATTTAACAGGCCCATACCTGTACCAAGCACCAGTCACGTGACCCATACAGAACTCCATGATACCCCCTACATAACCCGCACCGGTCGCGCTGTGAATCCAGTCCAGAGGCTTAACCTGTGAAATGGTAATCCGTGAATTAAAGGAATACCACCACCCCCCTGTTTCAAAAGTGAAGTGAACTTTGTAAAAAAAAAAAAAAAAAAAAAAAAAAAAAAAAAAAAAGGGAGCGAGCCTAGCGCCTCCTCATAAAGAAATATAGTAATGTATTATGGCAGTGTGTTTAGTATTTAAAAGTGGAATTTGTTTATTATGTTTTGTACCAGCTCGCTAGTTTGGAAAGGAGGAAGGATGTAATATTCTTACCTTTCTGTTCTAGGTGACCTGGGTTTCTATTTCAAATAAATAAACATCGAGATTTTCTACATTACTAAGTATCGTCAAATATACTAACCAAATTTATATGCAACTAAATACGTTTATAGCAGCTTAAATGAAACTAAATCAACCTATCTCAAAAAATTTCAGGTCAAAGTTACAAAATAAAAATTCTTTGAGAAAAGCATGGGAATTTTAAGTAAGGTTGCCCAAATGAAATGCGCTGGTCAACCCCAATACAAGCTAAAAATTAAAATCTAACTTATCATTATTGTAATATTCCAAAGAGACTGGGAACATGTTTTGCTGAATAGAGCTTGTATGGGACACTGAATCGGTCTTATAATAAGGTTGGATACACTTGGATCATAAAATTGTTGGTAGGGTTGGTATTGTTGGTGGTTGGTATTCGTAGGTTGGGGTTGGTAGGGTTGGTGGATGGTATTCGTAGGTTGGGGTGGGTAGGGTTGGTATTGTTGGTGTTGTTGGCTAGTATGATTACTGTTAAAATATTGTTGATTTAAATATCTTTCATTGGAAGGCCACTGCTGACTTGCTAGGACCGTGTTTTTATCATCCTTAGCTATATTCCCTTCCGTTGGATAAAACATACCCGTATGTGCAGAGACTGGAAATGAAAAATTGCTGCAATTACTTACTGACTGGTTCACTTGTTCTCTTAATGTACTTGTCATAGGAAAAGATATGTTTGAGGTAGTAAAATAATCACCTACACTGTTTTCCACAAGGTTCATTGACTGGGTCACTGGTTCACAGCCTGAACTGGTCATGGGGCATTGTATATGTGTAGGCCCAGAAAAAGTAAACATAAAATTGTTCACATAATGGTTTTCTGGTTGACAAAATCTACTTGAATTATTCTTTGTTTCTTCTGCTTTTCTTAGAGCTTTTGTATTCTTTTTCAGTTTCGACCTTCTATTTTGGAACCAAACTACTATCTGCTGCTCAGCTACTTGGATTGAGCGTGACAGTTCTATCCTGCGTTGTTTACTGATGTATATATTTTTCTTGAATTCTTCCTCTAGTTCACAGACTTGTTGCTTTGTGTAATTCATACGAAATCTTTTGGAAGGGGTTTCCTTCCCTGAAAAAAAAAAATCAATAAAAGATATTATTTCATTCATAAAAGATATTATTATATATATATATATATGTATATAATATATATATATATATATATATATATATATATATATATATATATATATATATATATATATATAATATATATATATATATATATATATATATTATATATATATATATATATATATATATATATATATATATATATATATATCTTTATACATAGCAATTTGCTTCTACTTTGACCGAGGAAATTCTTAAAGATAGTATAAAAACTATCATATTCGATAGCCAGACAGAAAAACACTCAAATTAAATAAAAAAAAAGAGATTTTCAACTGAAAGCAAGGAAAAGATTTGAAACCAATTTGAACAGATTATTTTTTGTACGAAGGGGGCTGTCTCCTTTGTACTTTCTTACTGTGAAGGTTGGCCTTCTTCCAAGTTTTTTAAGAAAAACTGGATTACATTTCGAAATTACATTTCGTGAAACTGTAAATTTTATGAATACAATAATTTTGGTAACGCAGAAAAAAACAATCAATATTTCAACGATCTCTGTTTGGATTTTGATGTGTAATTAAAAAGTTCGTTATTTCCCAGGGGTTATCGTATAGACCCAGTGGGCCTAGAACGTCAGAAGAAGGTTCATTCTAAGGGAAATGAAAAGTTATAGTGCCCTTCTTAATTGTCCAAAAAAATGGAGATCAATTAAGCCCCCTCCCATATCACTTTTTTTCCCAAAATGGTTTTATCAGAGGATAGTTTCCCATTGGGTGAAATTTTCAGAGAAAATTGTGTAGGCCTACTGGGTGAATTTGCCACAGTTCATATACGAAATTTCTTTATATGTCTTGCTTTATCTTTATCGATTTAATTTTACGGAGATGTTATGGGTAATTGTCCAGGGTAAATTTTCGCCAGGATTGAATTGTCCAGAGGATAGTTCTATGGGGAGGGGGATTTTTCCCTGGAGGTGGAGCCAGGTATCCTGGTGTTATTTAAAAAAACAAAAAACAAGTTTTTTCAACTGAAAGTAAGGAGCAACATCAACACTAAAAACTAACGGACATTATTACTTAGATGAGGGGGTTGCCCCCTCCTCAGCATCTTGCTCCTTACGCTACAGTTTAAATTTTATCCCAATTCTTTAAAAACAACTCCTGAAACCCAAGGGTCGTTTAATTAGAACAATAAGTAACTTTAACTAAATGCCAAAAAACTGTAGCGTGATGAGTGAGTGCGGACGAGGGGGCAACCCCCATCCTATATGTAATAATTTATGTTCGTTTTAAGTTGTAATGCCCCTCCTTACTTCCAGTTAAAAAAACTTGCTTTCTTTCTGTATTTAATAAAGCTTCGAGACAAACAATTTCCTAAAGGCCAAGGAAAAAGTATGTCAATTAAAGTAAAAGTATATAAAAATGAAAAAATATAAGTAATTACAGAAAAATACACAAACAATAGCCTACTTAACTCCCATTATTTAATTCTACTGAGCAATGCCAAAGCGTTGGACGGATAATTTTTAAGAATATCGGCAGTATGATAAGTTTGGGCAATGGTGTAGACAAGCTTTTTCTCAAAAATAGAGAGAACCAGACTATTAGCACATTCTATAATGAGGAGTGTAGGAATAAAAGGTGCGAATTTTAATACCAAAGTATTTGACGGTAAAGTTTAAGATAAGACCGATAAGAGATCAGATCAGACCAAGAACAGATCAAACCAGACCGGGAACAGATCAGATCATACCGAAAACAAATCAGATAAGACAAAATAAAGATCAGATAAGACTGAGAACAGATCAAATCAGACAAAAGACCAAGAACATATCAGATGAGACCGAGAAAAGATCAGATAAAATCGAGAACAGATCAGATCAGTCCGATAACAGATCAGGTCAGACCGATAAAGGTCCAAATATGACAAAGAGCAGATCAGACCAAGCGCATTTTAGACCGAGAATAGATAAGATCAGACCGAAAACAGATCAAATCAGACCGAGAACAGATGATACAGAAGAAATATTAGAATTTAGACCGAAAAGAGATCATATCATATCAAGAACAGATCAAATCAGAACGAAAACAGATTTCTTCAGACCGAGACCCGATCAGATAAGAACGAGAACATATGAGATAAAAGACCGATAAGAGATCAGGTCAGACCGAGAACAGACAAAAAAAGACCAAGAATAGATCAGATCAGATCAAGGACACATCAGATAAGACCGAGAACAGATCATATAAGACCAAATCAGAACAGATCAAATCAGAACGAAAACAGATCCTTTCAGACCGAGACCAGATCAGATGAGATCGAGAACAGATCAGATGAGACCAAGAACAGATCAGACCAGACCGAGAAAAGATCCGATCAGACAAGGAACAGATCATTTCAGACCGTGAAAAGCTCAGATCAGACCGAGAACACAACAGATAAGATCAGACAAAGAACAGATCACATCAGACCGAGAAAAAATCAGTTCAAAAAAAAATTCTATCAAACATAGAACAGATAAGATCAGACATGGAACAGATCACCACAGACCGAGAACAGATCAGACCTAGAACCGATAAGACCACACAATCAGACCGGATCAGACCGATAACAGATCAATTAAGACCAAGAAGAAAACAGATCAGATCAGGAAAAGATCAAATCTTACTTAGAACAGATAAGATAACACTGAGAACAATCAGAAAAGACGGAGAACAGTTCAGATAAGACTGAGGAAATATTAGATTAGACCGGGAATATATCAGGTAAGACCTAGTACAGATCAGACTAGACAAAAAACAGATCAGACCAGACCGAGAACAGATCAGATAAGACGAAATAAAGATCAGATAAGACCGAGAACAGATCAGATCATACCGAAAACAAATCAGATGAGACAAAATAAAGATCAGATAAGACTGAGAACAGATCAGATCAGACAAAAGACCAAGAACATATCAGATGAGACCGAGAAAAGATCAGATAAAATCGAGAACAGATCAGATCAGTCCGATAACAGATCAGGTCAGACCGATAAAGGTCCAAATATGACCAAGAACAGATCAGACCAAAGCATTTTAGACCGAGAATAGATAAGATCAGACCGAGAACAGATCCAATCAGACCGAGAACAGATGATACAGAAGAAATATTAGAATTTAGACCGAGAAGAGATCATATCATATCAAGAACAGATCAAATCAGAACGAAAACAGATCTCTTCAGACCGAGACCCGATCAGATAAGAACGAGAACATATGAGATAAAAGACCGATAAGAGATCTGGTCAGACCGAGAACAGACAACAAAAGACCAAGAATAGATCAGATCAGACCGAGGACACATCAGATAAGACCGAGAACAGATCATATAAGACCAAATCAGAATAGATCAAATCAGAACGTAAACAGATCCTTTCATTCCGAGACCAGATCAGATGAGATCGAGAACGAAATCAGATGAGACCAAGAACAGATCAGTTCAGACCGAGAAAAGATCCGATCAGACAAGGAACAGATCAGTTCGGACCGTGAAAAGCTCAGATCAGACCGAGAACACAAAAGATAAGATCAGACCGAGAACAGATCACATCACACCGAGAAAACATCAGTTCCAAAAAATATTCTATCAAACCTAGAACAGATAAAATCAGACATGGAGCAGATCACCGCAGAACGAGAACAGATCAGACTAGACCCAGGATAGATCAGACCTAGAACCGATAAGACCACACAATCAGACCGGATCACCCCGATAACAGATCAATTAAGACCAAGAAGAAATCAGATCAGATCAGGAAAAAGATCAAATCTTACGAAGAATAGATAAGATAACACTGAGAACAATCAGAAAAGACGGAGAACAGATCAGATAAGACTGAGGAAATATTAGATTAGACCGGGAATATATCAGGTAAGACCTAGTACAGATCAGACTAGACCAAAAACTGATCAGACCAAACCGAAAACAGATCAGATAAGACGAAATAAACATCAGATAAGACAGAAAACAGATCAGATCAGACCGAGAACAGATCAGATCAGACAAAATAAAGATCAGATAAGACTGAGAAAAGATCAGATCAGACAAAAGACCAAGAACATATCAGATGAGACCGAGAAAAGATCAGATAAAATCGAGAACAGATCAGATCAGTCCGATAACAGATCAGGTCAGACCGATAAAGGTCCAAATATGACCAAGAACAGATCAGACCAAGAGCATTTTAGACCGATAACAGATCAGATAAGACCGGGAACAGATCTGATAAAAGACCAATAATATATCAGAACAAGAAAAGATGATATAAGATCGAAAACATAACAAATCCGACCGATAACAGATCAGATAAGATCTAGATCAAATCAGATCAGACCAAGAACAGACCAGGTACGACCAAGAACATTTTAGATCAGACCAAGAAAAGATCACACAGAGAACAGATACGATTAGAGTAAGAACTGATCAGATCATACCGAGAAAATATCCGATCAGACAAAGACCAGATCAAATAACATCAAGAACAGATCATATCAGACCAAGAATAGATCATAGCAGACCAAGAACATATCAGATCAGACACAGAACAGATTAGACCGAGAACAGATCAGTTCAGACAAAGAACAGATGTGATCAGACCGAGAAAACATCAGATCAGATCAAAAACAGATCAGATTCATCGAAAACAGATCAGATCAGAACGGGAAAAGATCAACTCATACCGTGAACAGATTAGATAAGACCAAGAACCTATCACATCAAACAGTGAACAGAAGAGATAAGACCAGAACAGACTATATCAGACCGAGAACAGATCTGATCAGATCCGAAACAGATTCTATCAAACCGAGAACAGATAAGATCAGACCAAGAACAGATCATAACAGACCGAGAACAGATCAGATCAGAAAAAGAACAAATCAGATCAGACCAAGAACTCATCAGATCAGATCAAAAACAGATCGAATAGGAACGAGAAGAGATCAGATAAGACAGAAAACATATCGAATTAGCCCGAGACCAGATTTATTGACAACAGATCAGATAGAACAAGAAGAGATCAGCTCAGAACGAGACCAGATCAGATAAGATCGAGGATTTATCACATAAGACAGAGAACAGATAAGATAAAATCCCTTATACACAAGATCAGACCTAGAACAAATCAGATCATATCGAAAACATATTAGAACATAGAGCGATAAGCTTATACCAAAAACAGATCAGATAAGGCCGAGAACATATCACATCAGACAGAGAATAGATAAGATAAGACCCATTACAAACCAGATCAAACCGAGAACAGATCGGATCAGAACGAGAAAAGATCAGTTTAGACCGAGAATAGATCAGGTAAAGACCGAGAAAATATCTTATGAGACAGAAAAAAGATAAGATAAGACCCAGTGTAGACCAGATCAGACTGAGAACAGATCAGATCATATTGAATAGAGATCAGAACGGGGAGAGATCAGCTAAGACTGAGAACAGATCAGACCAAAAACAGATCAGATCAACCGAGAACAAATCAGATAGACCGAGAACAAATCAAATGAGACCAAGAATAAATCAGATCAAGCTGCGAAATAATCAGTTCAGAAATCAGAAATCCAAGGAACAGGTCAGTTCAGACCGCGAAAAGATCAAATGACACGAAGAACAGATCAGAATGGACCTAGAACAGATCATATCAAACCAAGAACAGATCAGATCAGACCGAGAACAGATCGGATCATACCGAGAAGAGATCAGATCAGACCGAAAACAGATCGGTTGAAGCCAAGAACGAATCAGATTAGAACAAGAACAGAGCAGATCAGACCAAGAAGAGATCGGATAAGACCAAGAATCATCAGATAAGATCGAGAACCGGTCAGATGAGACAAAGAACATATCAAACAAAAAAGATCAGATCAGATAAAGAAAAGATTAGATCAGGCCAATAAAAGATCAGATCAGATCGAGAACAGATCAGATCAGACCAAAAACAGATCAGATAAAACAAGAATAGATCAGATCAGACCGATTAGATATCAGAACAAGAACACATTAGATCAGACAGAAGACAGATCAGATCAGACGGAGCAAAAATAGGATTAGGCCAAGAACAGATCAGTTCAGACCGAGAAGAGATCAGATCTAGAACAGATTATATCAGACCGAGAAAAGATCAAATCAGGCAACGAACAGATGATATCAGACCAAAAACAGATCAGATCAGAGAGAAAAAAGATAACGTCAGACCGAGAATACATAAGATCAGACCAATCGGACGGAGAAAAGATTGGATTAGGCCAAGAACCGGTCAGTTCAGACCGAAGAAAGATCAGATTGATCCAGAACAGATAAGATCAAACCGAGAAAAGTTCAGATCAGACAAATAACAGGACCTTTTTAGACCGAGAAAGGATCAGATAAGACTGAGAACACATCAAATCAGACCCAGAAACAGATCAGATAACACCGAGCACAGATTAAATCAGACCAAGAATAGATCAGATGAGACCAAGAACAGATCAGATAAGACTGAGCACAGGTCAGGTCAGACCGAAAACAGATCAGGTGAGACCAAGAACAGATCAGATAGGACCGAGAACATATCAAATTAGACCAAGAACAGATCAGATAAGACAGAGAACAGATCAGATCAGACCAAAAAAATCAGATCAGACGGAAAACAGATCAAATCAGACCGAGGAAAGATGTGATAGGACTGAGAACAGATCTAATCACACCGAGAACAGATCAAATCAGACAGAGAACAGATCAGATCAGTCCGAAAAACAGATTATATCAGAGAAAAGATCAGATCAGACAAATAACAGACCTTTTTAGACCGAGAAAGGATCAGATAAGACTGAGAACACATCAAATCAGACCAAGAACAGATCAGATAACACCGAGCACAGATAAAATCAGACCGAGAACAGATCAGATGAGACCAAGAACAGATCAGATAAGACTGAGCACAGGTAAAATCAGACCGAGAAGAGATCAGATGAGACCAAGAACAGATCAGATAAGACTGAGCACAGGTCAGGTCAGACCGAAAACAGATCAGGTGAGACCAAGAACAGATCAGATAAGACAGAGAACAGATCAGATCAGACCAAAAATATCAGATCAGACGGAAAACAGATCAAATCAGACCGAGGAAAGATGTGATAGGACTGAGAAAAGATCATATCACACCGAGAACAGATCAAATCAGACAGAGAACAGATCAGATCAGTCCGAAAACAGATTATATCAGACAAAGAACAGAGCAGAACAGACGGAGAAGGGATCGGATAAGACCAAGATCACATTAGATCAAATTGAGAAACAAATCAGATGAGACAAAGAACAGATCAAATCAAAACACAAAACAGATCAGGTCACACCAAGAAAAGATTGGATCAGATCAAACCAAGAACAGGTCAAAGAAGACAGAGAACAAATCAGATCAGACCGATAAGACCAATAAATAAATATGTATTTTTGTCCAACCCCATGTATGGACACTATAACCAATGTAGCAGAATTTCTCTTCGTACCTGAACAGGGTCATATTCATAAAATTTTCATAAGGGAATTCAACAGAATTTTTAAAGGAATAAAAAAACGACTTTATAAGATGCACCAAAAAATGTTATATATATATATATATATATATATATATATATATATATATATATATATATACATATATATATATATATGTTTTTCTCTTCTATGTTTTTACAAGTTGGACAAAGAATCCTCTTGGTACTGCCTTGTGCCTGAAATATACGAGTACTGAAACATATTACTTTAAGTTATCGATTATAAGCTCAGAGCCAGAAAAAATAATCTTCATTTAAAGAGAAAGAAGGAAACATACTCAAGGAAACACGTAATATCGATAAAAATCAAATCATCAGATCACTTACCTTGGTATTATTCTTAGTAAAGACGGCGGGAGTAGTGACGTCGTTAAAAATAGAATAGCCAAGGCTCAGGGTGTTTTTCTTACAGTTGAAAAAAAGTTTCGAAGAATAGGAAGATAAATCTGCAAACCGAAATTAGAATATTAAAAGGTATAGTGATGACACTGATCCAATATTGCTCTGAAGCTTGGATGCTCCGGAAAATGGATGAAGATTTGCTAGATGTTTTCCAGAAAGTTTGCCTAGGAATTGCTCTGTAGATTTAACTGTAGTTTAATCCCACTTTTTAGGGCTATAATGGAAGAAAGGTTGAGAAGCCTGGGGATTTTCTGCGGATGAAAGATGACATATTGTCCTTTTTGCCAAACCGACTAGGGCTAAAAAGAAGGCAGGTTGTCCTTGGATGGGGAGGTAGGATCTAATAAAGAATGGTTTATAAGAAACGGACCTTCCTGGGATGGGGTAAAGAGGAAGGCTTTGAATATATAAGGATGGAGGAGCATTGTACATAGCTGTAGTGGCCTCAGTTAGTTCTCTGCTGCAGCGAGTTGTTAAATTGATACTTATTTTTCATTTGACCCGGGGAAACCCATAGAAAAATTCCCCAGGAATTCCAGCCTAGCTGATAATATGCACCGGGGGATTCCTCTGGAATATCTCAAAATATAAAATTGAGTCTCCAAAGACTCAACAAATATAAAGTATTTCGTATAGGAATTCTGGAATTACCCTGTATAACTTACCCGGAAAAGCACCTCCCTTCTCAGAAGCTTTCCTCTTCACGATAAATTCTACCCTGAAAAATGTAGTCATACTTTCTTATATATATACTATATAAAAACAAACGACAAATTTCATAGGTTGTAGCCCTTTTCCTGGGATATGTGGAGGATCATGTTAAATAGGTCAGTTTTTTTTGGGGGGTGGGGAGGGGTAAGGGCGTGAAGGGGGCTTACGTCTCCCTAAATAGTTTTGTTTACTTAAAAAGGGATATTAAAACTTTTAATTTCCATTCAAATGAGTCATTTTCTGATTTTTAGGATTAATGAATCAATACGATCATTCCTAGGAGGCACAAAAAAAATAAATAAATGCGTATCCATAATTTTTCTCCTGGCAAAAAAAATGGAAAATTCTACATTTTTTGCAGATGTGAGCTTAAAAAAATCTACAGCAAAATTATCTGATATACTGAAAGCGGTGATTTGATTTTCAATTGCAGTCCTTGACCTTTGGAGGATGTTTTCCCAGATTTTTTAAAAGCAGGCAAATTTTCTCGGGCTTTTATCTTTTGATTGGTAACACAAAACTTAATGATACTGATCTGTTTTGAAATCAGCATAAAAAGGTTATTCTTTCTATGCATATATTGTTACCAAAATTATATTTTGGTATATATATATATATACATATATATATATACATATATATATATATATATATATATATAATATATATATATATATATATATATATATAATATATATATATATATATATATATATATATATAATATATATATATATATAGTATGTATATATATATATGTATATATAATAAAATTACAGCTCAATTTTCTGCAAAAAGTAACAATTTTTCCATCTTAAATTAGAAGCTTAAAAAAAATTCAGATATGTACAAAAGATTTTATTTATTTACAAAAAATGTACATTTACATCTTCAGAGATTCTACTAAGTATCGTCAATATACTAACCAAATTTATATGCAACTAATACTGAAAACAAAATACATTCGAAACGTTTTCACCTTTTTTTCTTAAAATATTAAAAATCATTAAAATATTATGGAATGAATGTCAGTATGTGTACATGGTCATCGGCAAGGGGGTTGGGGGAAGGCTTGGCCCCCCAGGAGGATCATAAATTTTCTAGGACCATAAATTAATTATACGGAAACCAAAGGAAAGAGAGCAGAATAGGGAAAAACCATGGAAAAAATGCTTGTTGTCCCCTTGTTGGCTGCGTGCCAATAGATTTTTACTATTGATAACATTCTGTCAAAAAATCATCTTTTTATGGTTATCCTAAATATGTATTTGTTTATTAGTAAGAAGTGCAGTTATTAGTACACAAGAAAATTCGTATAATTATAGAAAACATGAGGAAAACAACTTAATAAGGGGCAATTTCGGTAAGAATATACCCTCAACTTTTGTTTGCAATGCAAGAGTATCCACGAGTTTATATATGAAGCCACTATAATCAGAAATGTTTCCCTTAAACAAAATGATTGGAATTTCTATTTTTTTTTCCTGAACGGATACTTTTCTTTGTATTTAATATCTATTTATAATTTTTAAGAATAATCCTCGGTCGAAGTAGAAGCAAATTTATATATATATATATCTATATATATATATATATATCTATATATATATATATATATATATATATATATATAATATATATTATATATATATAATATATATAATATATATTATATATATATATATATTATATATATAATATATATTATATATATATATATATATAATATATATATATATATATATATATATATATTATATATATATATATATATATATAATATATATATATATATAATATATATTATATATATATATATATATATATAATATATATATATATATATATATAATATATATTTTAAATTTTTATTTCAAAATTTTATGAATACAACCCTGTTCAGGTATGGAGAAGAAATCCTGCTACATTGGTTATAGTGTCCATACATGGGGTCTGAAAGGATCTGTTTTCGATCTGATTTGATCTGATCTTTTCTCGGTCTGAATTGATCTGTTCTCAGTCTGATCCAACCTTTTATCGGTCTGGTATAATCTGTTTTCTATCTAATCTGATATGTTCTTGTCCTAAATCCTATTTGCTTTTGGTCTGATCTGATCTGTTCTCGGTTTGATCTGATCTGTTTTAGATATGAACTGATCTGTTCTCGGCATGCATTGATTTGTTCCTTGTCGGATCTTAGCTGTTCTCGGTCTGTTATCATCTTTTCCCGGTCTGATATGACCTTTTCTCGGCATGATCTGATCTTGATCTGACCTGTTTTCGGTTTGATTTTATCTGTACTAGGTCTTTACCTTGTCTGATCTGATCTGGTCACTGTCTGTAATGACGTGTTTTCGGTCTGATTTGATCTGTCTCGATCTGATCTGATATTTTTTCGGTCTGTTCTGTTCTGTTTGATCTGTTCTTGGTCTTATCCGATCTTTTATAGGTCCAATACGATCTGTTTTCTATCGAATCTGATATGATATTGGTCTGATCAGATTGTTATTGGTGTGATCTGATCTGTTCTTGGTCTTGTCTGATCTGTTCTAGGTCTGATCTGTTCTGATCTGATATATTCTCCGTCTGATCTCATCTGTTTTTGGTTTGATCTGATCTGTTCTTTGTCTCATCTGATCTGTTCTAGATCTGATATGTTCATTTTCTTATCTGATATCTTCTTGGTCTAATATGATCTGTTCTTGGTCTGCATTGATATGTTCCTTGTCTGATCTGTTCTTGGTCTGTTTCTCATCTTTTGCCGGTCTGATCTGATCTTTTCTCGGTTCTGATCTGTTCTCGGTCTGATCTAACCTGTTTTCGGTTTGATATGATCTGTACTAGGTCTTTTCCTGGTCTGATATGATCAGACCTTTCCTCTGCCTTATATGATCTCTTCCTGGTTAAATCTGATCTGGTCTCGGTCTGAAAGGACATATTTTGGTCTGATTTGATATGTTCTCGATATGATCTGATTTTTTTTTCGGTTTTATCTGATCTTTTATTGGTCCGATCTGATCTGTTTTCTATCTGGTCTTATATGATCTATTCTTAGTCTGATCTGATATGTTCTCGGTCTTTTATCTGATCCTTTTTCGGTCCAAACTGATCTGTTCTCAGTCTGATCTGAGCAGTTCACGATCTAAACTGATCAGTTCCTTGTCTGGTCTATTCTCCGTCTAATCTGATCTTTTCTGGTCTGATCTTTTCTTGGTCTCATCTGATCTGTTCCCGGTCTTATCTGCTCGTTATTTTATATTATATGATCAGTTTTTGGTATGATCTGACTTGTTCTTGGTCTGATCTAATCTGTTTCCTGTCTAATCTGATCTGTACTGGGTCTTACCTGATAGGTTCCCAGTCTAATCTAATATTTCTTCTGTTTTAGCTGATCGGTTCTCGGTTTGATTTGATCTGTTCTCGGTCTGATCTTATTTAGTCTCGGTCTTATCGAATCTGTTTTCGATCTGACCTGATCCTTTCTCGATCTGATTTGGCTTTTGCTCTGTCTTATCTTGCCAGTTCTTGGTCTCATGTGATATGTTCTTGATCTTATCTGATCTGTTCTCGGTCTGATCTAATCTGTTTTCTTTCTAATCTGATCAGTTTTTGATATGATCGGATCTGTTCTTGGTCTGATCTGATTTGATCTTTTCTCGGTCTCATTTAATCTGATCTAGGTATGATCTATCTGTTCTACGTCAGATTTGATCTGTTCTTCGTCTGATCTGATCTCTTCTCGGTCTGATCTGATCGGTTCTTTTTCTTATCTGATCTGTTTTCGGTAAGATATGATCTGTTTACAATCTGTTCTCTGTCTGATCTGTTCTTGGTCTGATCAGATCTGTTCTTGGTCTTATCTGGTCTGTTTTTGGTCCGATCTAATTTGTTCTCGATTTTATCGAATATATTTTCGGCCTGATATGATCTGTTATCGGTCTGATCTGTTTTTGGTCTGATCTGATCTGTTCTTGGTCTTATTTGGTCTGTTCTCGGTCTGATCTCTTATCGGTCTTTTTTCTCAAATGTTCTTGGTCTTATCTGATGTGTTCTCGGTTCAATCTGGTCTTGGTCTGAAAGGATCTGTTCTCGATCTGATCTGATCTCTTCTTGGTCTCATTTGATTTTATCGGATATGTTTTCGGTCTGATATGATCAGTTATCCGTCTGATCTATTTTTGGTCTGATCTGATCGGTTTTTGGTCTTATTTTGTCTGTTTTCAGTCTGATCTGATCTTTTATCGGTCCAATATAATCTGTTTTATATCTAATCTGATCTGTTCTTGGGTTGTTCTCATCTTTTCCCGGTCTGA
The DNA here is from genome assembly GCA_027921565.1 of Artemia sinica. Taxonomy (NCBI): domain Eukaryota; kingdom Metazoa; phylum Arthropoda; class Branchiopoda; order Anostraca; family Artemiidae; genus Artemia; species Artemia sinica. The sequence continues at coordinate 2,042,958 of JAPEVW010000033.1, forward strand.
TCTGATCTTTTCTCGGTCTTTTCTGATAAACTCCAAAAATTAAGCCATTTACAAGAATTGTTTGAATATTCTTTACCTTTTCTGATGAGCAGCTTCTGACCCCTCCCCCCCCCCCCCCCAAAAAAAAATGATGGATATTTGTCGAAGTGACAAAAGAAAAAAAATTATTAAAGAAGCTGGTTTAGTTACATAAATACAAATAAATGAAAATCTGATTACAAGAAGTATAAAACAGTTTGATTGAAATTTATTATTCAAATCTTAACTTCATTAGCACGACTTTTAATTTTAATTATCCACACTTCAAACAGTTTGTGGTAACGAACTTTAAGTAAGAAGCGACCCGGCTCAGTAGTAACCAAAACTCTAAAAAACGGAATTCTCATACCAGTAGATACATCAAAAGAATTGAATTTTTATGCTTATTTCAAATTTATAAATTTCATTAAATTTAGTCTAACCCATCAAAAGTTACGAGCCTGAAAAATTTTGTCTTGTTTTTAAAAAAAGGGGGAAACACGCCCAAAAAGGATATAATCTTAATGAAAATCAAACGATCAGAATCATCGTAAAAAATGTCCTTCTGTAGATGTTTCAAGCTCCCGTCTGCAAAAATATGGAATTTTGTATTTTTTTTCAAAAAAAAAGATCACGGATGTATGTTTATTTGGTTTGGTTTCCAGGGGTGATCGTATCGATCCAGTAGTCCTACAATATCGTGAGAGGGCTCGTTCGAACGGATATTAAAAGTTCTAGTGGCTTTTTTAAGTGACTAAAAAATTGAAAATAAATTGAAATAGCCATTTTTTTCAGTATAGTCGAAAATCTTATAAATATGTCTTTGAGGATGACTTAGTACTCCACAGTTCCCGGGGAAAGGGCTGCAAGCTATGAACTTTCCCCATTGTTTATGTATAGTATTGGTTATCGGGAAGTATACAGACGTTTTCAGGAGGAATTTTTCTTGGTGGGGCGGGGGTTCGAAATAGGGGCTCACCTGGGGGGATCGATCCATGAAGGACATTTCCTTGGGGGAAGGGACATTTCTATGAAGTGGACGCCGGATTTCCCAGCATTGTTTGAAAAACGATGAGAAATTAAGTAAAAAAACAAATTTTCTCAACTGAAAGTAAGGAGCAACATTAAAGCTGAAAACGAATAGAAATTACTATGTATATGAGGGAGTTCGCCTCCTAGTTTATACCTCACTCTTTACGCTAAAGTTTTTGTTTTAGTACTTTCAAAAGAGCTATCTATTCTAATTAAACGGCCTTTGTAAATCAGGGAGCTGTGATTCGAACATAATTCGAACTTTAGCGTAAAGTATTGACGAGGGGACGAACCCCCTCATATACGTAATAACTTCTGTTCGTTTTAGGTTTTATTGTTGCTCCTTACTTTCAGTTGAAAAAACTTGTTTTCTTCTTTAATTAAATTGCCAACTAATTAAAGGTGCCAACTGATATTCAAGAGGGATTGGCAAGATAAATGAAGGGAGAGTGTATATGTGTTTGGAATCCCCGTAAAAAAAAGTTCGATACTGTTGTATTAGCTACAAGACACGCGAGAAGTGAAGTATAGCTAATGCTATTGAAATAAAAGGAAATATGATGAAAATCTAATAGCTTAGAAACAAATTTTGACTATATATTTTCACATTAGAGGGGTGGGGGATAAATATATTTCTTATAAGTCTGTATCCATCTATTTATTTAAATTTGAATTAAGAAGTTTGTAGCACAACTAGTTCACATGTTTTTCTCCAAGTTTACGACCGCGCCAAATGTAACGCTAATTAACCTTCTTTATCCTACCGATTGCGCCAAATGTAATGCTGACGATTGTGCCAATTTTGCCATCGAGGGCTGCGCCACAGCAATGGGGAGTAAGGTAAAGTGGTGACTGCGCCACTCTCAATCTTAGAGAGAAAATAAACTATGTAACTATAATTGGTTAGAAGTTCTCCAACCATTAATCCAGGAGTGTAACCATGCTTCTTTGGGTCGTCTCCTTGCCGATTACCCTAAATATTATATAGAAATCAGATCCCTTGGGAACGCTACCGATGGAGACATACGATCTAGTTACCTACCCCGCGATGAGATACAGGCATATAACAAGAACAAACACAAAAAGAAAAGTAATGGATTTATTAAACTTACATTTCAGGTGTACAACAATGCATGTATATGAGCGAGGCTTGACTCCAAATTGATGACAATAGAGGCAAAGTCTAAAATTAAAATTGACTATGATAGAGACAATCCATAATTGACTACAGTAAAGACACACAATAATTGACCACAGTAAAGACAATCAAGAATTGACCAGAGTGAAGACAATCAATAATTAACCACAGTGAAGACAATCAATAATTGACGCGAAAAACACTTTTTCTTAACTATGTCACACTAGTCTTGATTCTGCGCGCTAAGAGCTACTTCACAATTGGTCCAAGTCCTGTGGAGGGCCCGGAACTTTGTTGTTATGTTTACCAGCTCAATTCATTATGCTAACTGCCCCTCCAATGATTTGTTTTCAATATTTTGTTGATTAAACATTCGTACTGCTATGATAATTTAAAACTTCCTGTAAACTTTGTATCTCGTGCTTTTTTATTTCCAAGTACACTCGCAAAATTCAAAACCGTCTCATCTGATTAGCGCCGATGTTTGGCTGATGCTAAAATGCAGTTTTGCTTTTGCTGATTAAGAATTTTTCTTTTTGAAACGTGATTTAAGCTTAATTAGGGGGATTTTAATTTACCTCGGAAGTATCCTTAGAAAGATTTTTATTTTTTTGTATTTTAAATATATCGCATATTACTCACGGTACACCTCCGATCACTCTGAATCTTAAAAAGAGCCATAGAAATTCTGATTACAAATCTAAGGAACTCCCTCCGAAGCTTATACAATCACCTTTTCTATATATACCTCATGTTTTCCCAGGGCATAATTTACCTTGTCCTGAGGGCCGTGTAGTGAGAGAGGGTTGCCATACGTCTTTGCAATTAAATTGATTGGATGTGTGTCGGGAAATGGTGGGCAAGGGAGGGAGTTAGTTGCCCTTCAATCATTTTCTACTGTTAAAAAGGGCAGTGATCCTTTCAACTTCCAGTCGAATGAGCTTTTTTTAAAGTTTCTACGACAACAAATGACCATCTTAAAATTTCTACCAGATGTATTTTGGCAAAATACAAGGTTTGGTGGAGGGTATCCATGCTCAGATCACTCTGAGTCTTAAAAAGGGCGCTAAAACTTTTGATTACGAATCTAATGAGACCCGCCGAAGTTTCTACGATCACCTTTGATCGTGCCGTGGCTGTGAGAGATTCCCCACCTGAAAGACATAATTTCCTAATTAAAAAACTTTCACAAATGAAATAAAAAAAAACAAGTTATATTTTAACTGAAAGTAAGGAACAACGCTAAAACTTAAAACGAACAGAAATAATTCCGTATATAAAAGGGGCTGTCCCCTCCTCAACGCCTCGCTCTTTAATACTCTTAATTTGCAAAGGCCAAGAATCTTTTCTTTATCCAGTAACAATTCATTAAAAGCATTTTTTGTTAATCGATAATCTTTTATGGCAGTATATTTTCCAAATAACCTACCATGCGTATTAACCGTTTATTTTTCAAGCAAAAAAAAACAATTCACCCTTTATAATAATGCTATTAAACTTCTTATCTACCCTATTAATTTTTTAAAATAATGAACCTGTATCCTCTCTATTTCCACCTCCCTTTCGCGTCCCCATATCTCTACCCCATAATGTATAGCAGGTACTATTCTATTTGCAAAAATACTCTTTTTTAGCTTGATTTCTTTTGCTCCTATATTCTTAAGACAATTCTTTAAGAATATGCCAGTTATTTTACCCCAGCCATATGAAGAATTATGTATTTTGCAATTGCATCTGTCTGGGTTTTTATGAAAAGAAACAAAAGAGACGAAAATTAACGAACAAGAGAGTAGTGAAGAATTACAGTATGCAAAGTAACATTTGCCAGGGAGAGTCACTGTTGATAAATCTCTAGGGGTAGAACCATGATTGAGTGATTTTGGGGAACCAATTTTTTTTCGGGTTGACACATAAATTTTTGGTGAAATACCCAAAAATTTTGGGATAGTGGAAGCCCTGCTTGATTTCTAATCAGGATAATTGAAATACTCAACAACATGATAAAGAAAAGCTCCGACTTTGCGGTTAACGCCATAAAGAATTGCCATAGAATTAACTCAAAGTCAGCCGAACACCGCCGCCTCTGCTAGCGGTGGTAGGCCGGTGGCGTAGCGACACTTTGGTAGCAGACAACCGGGCCTCACGCTGGTGGCTTTCAGTTGGCCTCTCGTGCCAACTTTTACCTTTACTTGACATTAGAGCTATCTTTCTTGTTCAATTACAATTTGAAACAAGTCTACAACCTAGGCAAGCATACTCTTTCAGTACTTTTATATCCCCTCCCGTAACATAAAATTTTCTTCAGCTAAATTTTCAACAACTAATACAAACATTTTTTCCATGTTTTTTCCGTATTCCGATCTCTTTTCTTGTGATTACATTATAGTCCTAAATTTCCAGTGGAGCCATTCGCCCCTTCTGCCCTTACCCCCTTGCTGGTGCCCAAGTACATATACTGTCATTCATTCCTTAATATTTTAATGATTTTTAATAGTTTTAAACAAAAAAGTGAAAACGTTTCAAATGTATTTCGTTTTCAGTGAAGCGCAATTTATGTTCTTGTCTTGAGTAGATTAAATAAAAAAAAAGTGTTCTTTTTTAACTGAAAGTAAGGAACGAGGTTAAAACTTAAAACGAACAGAAATTATTCCGTTTAAACAATAAACTTTTTAAACAAATTAAATCCTGACACAAACAGTATTTTTTAATTAAATTTTTATTTCTGAAATTGACCTGAAAAATAAAACTTAATATCATTCCCAAAATACTTTATCTATTGCTCTTTGACAACCTGGATAAACTCACACTCTTTTTATCTGTTTAAACTATAAGACCATACATAATAACAGTATAATAACATAATATATATAGTATAATAACATAATATAATAGTATAATAAGATAATAACATAATAATAGTAGTATTCCCAAAGGTTTCAACTCAATACCCCCAGTCGCTCTCGATATATTGCTGAGGTTTCTTATTGGCAACCATTTAACATAACGTCTTTTGATTTATTTTGATTTATATATATATATATATATATATATATATATATATATATATATATATATATATATATATATATATATATAATATATATATATATATATATATATATATATATATATATATATATATATATATATATATATATATATATATATATATATATATATATATATATATATAAACTTCGCTAATGAATGAACAAAAAGCATTCAAGTAATTTACAAAATATAACTTCTGTAGATCGGAGCAATGTTTTGCTCCGATCTACAGAATTTTGCTACGTTTTGCTACGTTTTCCAATGTTTTGCTACGTTTTGATTGGTTTATAAAGGATTTTTTTGCAGCCCAAATTAAAAGCTCTTGTCTTCAATTCAACCAATCGGAAGAGAGAAATGGAGAAGGCGGGCCAATCCGAATTGTTCGTGACAACTTGGAAATCCTGGAGCTTTAAACAACTTGGTCCGTGTCTCGGAATTTTGGAAATCTTACCTCCAGTGTTCGTGTCAATTTGGTGGGACGATTGCAAAGAAGCGTTTCAAGAACTGCTTAATTAGCGCCGAGTTGGAATAGGTCTTTTTTTTTATCGGTAAGTTTCTAAGACTTAAATAATACCCGCACGTCGCAAGTCCGTGTCATATTTTATTTATTTGAGAACGTGATATTTTGGAAAGGGTCAAGATGGGAAAAAAAAGTTTTTATGATTATTCAGCAAGTTTAAAGCATCAAATTATGTTCAGAGGCACGACTTGAAAGTGGATGGAAGAAAGTGTTGCTGTGATGAAAGTGGTGGAAGTGATGACACTAAAGGCCCTAAGTCCAGTTTACTTTGGCCAGGTTTGATTAAAAACCCAGTATTTATACACTTGGTTTATATCTTTAAGTTGGCTGCTTTCAATACTGAGCGGGCTGATCAGGGGCGGATCCAGGATTTTTTTTATGGTGGGGGGGGGGCAAAATTGGTTGATCCAATAAACTTGCGTTATAAGCAAGTTCATTTAACGCAAACTTCCGTTAGTGAAGTAAATTACACTACTTTAGCGAGCGCGTGCCTCCCTTGCTCTCCCCCTGGATATACCACTGGGGATGATTGCGCATCAGTGTATCTAAATATAAATTGTAGTATTCAAAATAAAATATGATGAAAGTGTTGGTATCATTTCTAAAATATTTTAATCAGAAGTTAAAAGGATAAAAAAATCTAAATGAAAAGAATGAAAATTTTACCGGTACTTGTATGATCTACGCCCTACTTAATATTCTTAAAACTATATGAAGATATCAGTACCAATATAAGAGGCTATGTCAGTGATAATAGCTACCCAGAGGAGGTTAAAAACAACAGTACCTGAAGTACTTTTGATATACATATTGTCGTATAAACTCTGACAATTGTTGTCATGACAATGACAACTGTTTCCCGTCCAAACAATGTTTTTTATACGCTCATTCATTGACAATAATAGCATTTGACCTTTGGCCCTTTCTTCAGGTTAGGTCACCGCTTGAAGTGTATCAATCCTGGTAAATATTAACATTAGGCATGTTAATAAAAGAGAATGGGTTTCTCCCTTCTGAAATGACTAGAAACTCCCTGAAATGGACAAACAATTCAAACTTCTTAGGTTGCAACTTAAAAGCGAGCCTAATTTCACAAGTCAGCCTGTGCAAAATTTCATGTGAAAAACGTTAACAATATAAATTATCTTCAAACGTTTAATACTGATTTCGATGGGACATATACACTATTTAATTCTATGGATAATAAAAGAAAATAAATAATAATAATGATAATCTGTTTTTAAAAGCCTCTTAAAGCCATATACAAAAAAGACAAATGCTAAAGAACAATTACACTCCCTTTGACATCCTTCTTTTCAATGCAAAATTTTCTACTGCTAGAATATAACGGGGAAACAGGGGCTTCGTTTGGGGATGGCAAGGGGGGCAGTTGCCCTCCCCCAATAATGTGGAGAAAAAATATTATACATTCCATGCCCTTTGACAATCCAGATATAGACCTCTCTTGCCCCCCCCCCAATAAAAATGCTGGAGAATCATCCCTACGGGGAGAAACAAACCTAATTAACCCACAAAACAGCCTATCTTCTCCTTTTTGGATAATTGATCCCCTTAAATGAGAAAGTTGCTTACACCGGAGGAGGAAATGGCCCAACTCATAATCATTTTTCTCACATCTTAAGCAACTATATCTGGCTTCCGGACACTCCCTCATTTTCTTACAATTTAACTTAAACTGGAAGACAATTAGCTTGAATCTGAATCCAAATCCTTAGATATTTAAGGGGTAATCCCAGCTTTAAAAAAACTTCTGTCCAACATTCTCTTTTACTTCTCTATCAAGCAGTTCTTCTCTATCAAACAGCGACCCGTCCCAATGGTAACCGAAACTCTAAAAAACGGAATTTTGATACCAACAGATACATCAAAAGGATTAAATTTTAATTCTGATTTCAAATATATAAGTTTCATCAAGTTTAATCTTACCCGTCAAAAGTTAAGCGCCTGAGAAAATTTGGCTGATTTTCAAAAAAAGGGGGAAAGACCTCCTAAAAGCTATAGAACCTTAATGAAAATCACACCATCATATTTAGCGTATCCGAGAACCTTACTGTAAAGGTTTCAAGCTCCTATCTACAAAAATGTGGAATTTTCCATTTTTTGCCAGAAGAAAGATCACGGAAGCGTGTTTATTTGTTTTTTTCCCCAGGGGTAATCGTATTGACCCACTGGTCCTAGTATATCATAGGAAGACTCATTGGAACGGAAATTAAAAGTTCTAGTGCCCTTTTTAAGTGACAAAAAAATGGAGGGCAACTAGACCCCCTCCCACGCTCATTTTTTTTCCAAAGTCACTCAATTAAAACTTTGAGATAGCCATTTTGTTCAGCATAGTCGAAAATCAATTAAAATGTCTTTTAGGATGACTTAATCCATCAGAGTTCCCAGGGGATGGGCTGCAAGTTATGAACTTTGCCCATTGAACTACGAACTTTGTAGGTGAAACATCCCCTACAAGTGAAAGAATTTTAATGGAAATCATACCGTCAGATTCAGAGTATCAAAAAACCCTATACATAGGTTTCAAGCTCATATCTGCAAAAATTTGCAACTTTGTATTTTTTGCCAGAAGAAAAATATACGAATATAGAAGTTCCTTACGTAAGTTAATTTGTAAATTACATCAGAACCAAATTTAGAGACAACCATTTAGAAAAAGAAAGTAAAATTTATATGCAAATTGCGTTTACTTGTTCAATGACGGTGAGCCAAAATAAAAGCTGCATTAACTAAAAAACGATCAGAAAGTAAATAAAAAAAACAAGTTTTTTAAACTGAAAGTAAGGAGCAACATTAAAACTTAAAACGAACAGAAATTATTCCGTATATGAAAGGGGTTGTTCCCTCCTGAACGCCTCGCTCTTTACGCTAAACTTTGACTTTCTCACAACTCTTATTTTTTTTAAACAATAACAAACTTTAGCGTAAAGAGCGAGGCGTTGAGGAGGGGACAGCGTCTTTCATATACGGAATAAGGAGCGACCCGTCTCAATGGTAACCGAAACTCTAAAAAACGGAATTTTTATACCAACAGATACATCAAAAGAATCATATTTTAATTCTGATTTCAAATATATAAGTTTCAAGTTTAATCTTACCCATCAAAAGTTAAGCGCCTGAGAAAATTTGGCTGATTTTCGAAAAAGGGGGAAAGACCTCCTAAAAGCTATAGAACCTTAATGAAAATCATACCATCATATTCAGCGTATCCGAGAACCATACTGTGAAGGCTTCAAGCTCCTATCTACAAAAATGTGGAATTTTCCATTTTTTGCCAGAAGAAAGATCACGGAAACGTGTTTATTTGTTTTTAATTCCCCAGGGGTAATCGTATTGACCAAGTGGTCCTAGAATATCGTAGGAGGGCTCATTGGAACTGACATTAAAAGTTCTAGTGCCCTTTCTAAGTGACAAAAAAATGGAGGGCAACTAGGCCCCCTCCCACGCTCATTTTTTTCACAAAGTCACCCAATTCAAAACTTTGAGATAGCCATTTTGTTCAGCATAGTCGAAAATCAATTAAAAATGTCTTTTAGAATGACTTAATCCACCAGAGCTGCCAGGGGAAGGGCTGCAAGTTATGAACTTTGCCTATATAATTGCTTCCATATTGTATTGGTTACTGGGAAGTATACAGACATTTTCAGGAAAAAAAAAATTTCTGGTGGGGGGGGGGGCTGGAGGAGAAGTTACTCGGGAGAATAGATCCAAGGAGGATGTTTCTTTGGGAAAGGGACGTTTTTATGAAGGGGGCGCCGGATTTCCAAGCATTATTTAAAAAACGACCAGAAATTAAATTAAAAAAAAAAAAAATTTTTCAACTGAAAGTAAGAAGCAACATTAGAACTTAAAACGAACAGAAATTATTACGTATATAAGGGGTTTCCCCCCCAAGTCATTACCTCGCTTTTTACGCTACAGTTGTTTTTAGTGCTTTCAAAAGAGCTATCTATTCTAATTAAAACAGCATTTGTGATTCAGGGGTTCGTGAATTAAGCAACATTTTAACTTTTAACGTAAAGAACTTGGTATTGACTAAGGGGAGAACCCCCTCATATGCGTAATAACATATACGTAATAAAAAAAAACAAGCGATACGGCTCAATAGTAATCGAAACTTTTAAAAACATAATTTTGATGTTAATAGATGTATCAAAGAATGGGCTTTTAATGCTGATTCTAAATATATAAATTTTATTAAGTTTAGTATTACTCATCAAAGGCTACGAGCCTGAGAAAACTTACCTTATTTTGGAAAGAGGGGGAAACATCCCCAACAAGTGAAAGAATTTTATTGAAAATCACACCGTCAGATTCAGCGTATCAGAAAACCCTATTACTTAGGTTTTAAGCTCATATCTGCAAAAATCTGCAACTTTGTATTTTTTTGCCAGAATAAAAATATACGAATATTGAAGTTCCCTACGTAAGTTAATTTGTAAATTACATCAGAACCAAATTTAGAGACAGCCATTTAGCAAAAGAAAAGTAAAATTTATATGCAAATTGCGTTTACTTGTTCAATGACGGTGAGCCAAAATAAAAGCTGCATTAACTAAAAAACGATCAGAAAGTAAATAAAAAAAACAAGTTTTTTAAACTGAAAGTAAGGAGTAACATTAAAACTTAAAACGAACAGAAATTATTCCGTATATGAAAGGGGCTCTCCCGTCCTGAACGCCACGCTCTTTACGCTAAAGTTTGACTTTCTCACAACTCTTTTTTTTAACAATAAAAAACTTCATATGATGCTCGAGAAAGTCTAATCTGGGGAAGTTTAAGGAGTCTTACCCAAAATTTGATGATTTGGGTGTATTTTTTTCAATTTCAAGTTAAATATACGAAAACAACCTTTTAATAATAAAATTTGTGTTGTATTCTGTAAGCCAAAAACTGGTTTATAATATTGAAGTTGAAGGGTTTCTAGTTTCTCTGCCGGCTAATCCCCCATATTCCTGATTCGTAATATAGGATAGGTATTATTTTAGTATTAAATATATATTTGTGCAGCCTTAATTCACTTATTTCTGATGTTAGTGGGCTTCTATATTTTCCAAATAATACATTTCTTCCTTTCTGTTTCATTGAAGGGGGGGAGGACCCCCCCCCCCCCCCTTCTCAATACCTTGCTCTTTACACTAAATTTTGTAGCACTTTTAAAGAAGCTTCCTATTCTAATTAGACAAACCCTATGGTTCAGTAGCCGCTAATAAATTGGGATAAACAGTGAATTTTTAGCGTATTGAGCAAAGAATTGGGGAGGGGGGCAATTCTTTATATATGGAATAATTTCCTTTCGTTTTTCAAATAATGTCGGTAAGTCTAGCTCACTCTCTAAGAAATATACCTCTCCCCCTTAAGGAAAACTCATCTTTGGAAATTTCATCCATCTTAAAGTGCATCCCCCCTCCCCGTCAAATTAAATCCAGACAGTTGTATCCTCGCTTAGAATCCCCCCTCCCTGTAAAATTTCTTTCGAAAGATTAAGCGTAAAAAACTCTTCTTAGCATTCTTTCATTTGAATTAGACTTTAACCTCTAATCGGGGAAAATCCTCCTTCCGTGGAATTTATATCCCCAAAATTAATACACGCCAAAACCAGCCTCCGTATAAGTCCCCAAGAACATCTCCGCATGAAAAGTTTGGCAAAGAGAATGTAAGGTAATTAAAAAGAATTTCGTATAGTACTTCACCCAAATTCCTCCAGTGTAACATTTCCCATGGAAAATCAACCACATGAAATTTCCCTCCCCAGGGAAGATTCTCCCAATAGAAATTTACCCCAAGTTCAACCCCTCCCTCCCAGAAAAATGTTAATATACTTTCCAATAACAAAGACTATACATAGACAATGGTGAAATTTTCATAACATACAGACCTATCTACGCAGACTCTAGGGTTTCATTTTAAACATAAAGACATAGTTATTTTATATTTCAACAATACTGAAGAAAATGGCTGTCTCAAAATTTAGATCAAATAACTGCTGGAAAAAATGGGCATTTGAGGGGATACAGCTGCCCTCCAATCTTTTGGTCACTTAAAAGAGCACTAGAACTTGCAATTTCCGTTTAAATTCTTCCTTTTCCGATCTTTTAAGACATTAAAATTCCACTTTTTTCAGATAGGAGCTCTGAGACTTTTACAGTGAGGTACTCTGGTACGCTAAATATGACGGCGTGATTTTCATCAATTTTTTTTTAATTTTATCGGATGTTTCACCCTCTATTTTAAAAATCAAACAAATTTTCTCAGGCTTGTAA
>JAPEVW010000033.1:2062500-2205000 GCA_027921565.1 Artemia sinica
GCATTTAGTTCATGGGAGACATGTTTCTGAGCTAGTTTTGTGTGCTGAATTCGAATATCACATCAGATTCAAGTTATGTCCCACCGTTAGTGTTTCACATTCATCACCAAACAAGAAATTCGTATTTCGTGGCCATATTTCCCTTTTTTCGTCCTTTGGGGCGAATGAAGTCAGGAATAACGTCGCCCTATCGACTGAATACTATATTTTTGGAAAGTTCCGTACATTCTAAGATTGTCGTTGTTGGAACCCTTGGTCCCAGTTTTGTTAGATAAATGTCCCTCCCAGATTCATTTCTTTGGGCCCCTTAATTATTTTCCTTCCTTTTGTAATAAATGTTAATTTTCCTATTATTTTTTGTCGCCATTTTGGGTCCTCTTAACTGCGTCCGTGTTTAATTCACCACGAGGGAAAAAGTGCGCAGTTAGGGAGATTGGCCAGTATATTAGGAGCCCTGGCTATGAAAATGGTTGAGGCTTCGTGAACCAGGAAGTGAGCTCTCAGCAGTAGTTCTGAAACTCGGTGGGTTTCACACAACCATGAGCTTTATTGGATGCATAGGAGACACAATGGAAAGATCAGGTCTCCACGAAGTCCTGGAACTTGCATATGACCCAAACACTGTTCCCAATCTCCTAAGTGGAAAGGCTATTTCACGAGCTGTTCGAGGTCTCTTGCTAGTTGATAGTGCTCTACATGCCGTGCTGCTCTCCGAGTTATTTGACGATGATCCCTGTTCAGAACCTGAAACAAAGTTAGGCACCAAAGAAGTTGCAGACCCTAAAACACTATACAGCAAGCTAATGAATGGAGAGGCGACAATGACGGAGGTTGAAGAAAATCCTGCACTCAAGCGGATCAAAGGTTTCGTCGACCAGAAGATACTTGATCTGTCTCAGCACAGAACTTCAAAGCTGTGGTTTCAGCTTATGAATATGGTTGGGATACTTCGTTCTTTCATCAAAGCTGAACGGATGGGGCTTTGGGACTTACACCTAAAGTCTGTGTCTGAAAAGCTACCTTTTCTTGCGGCCTGTGGTCACAACAACTATGCCAAATCGTGCCGAATATACCTTCAGAAGATGGTGAAGCTTGAAGAAACCCATCCTACTGTTCATAGTTCATTCCAACAAGGAATGCACGTCGTCAGACGATCCGATCGCTATTGGGCTGGCTTGTCGACGGATCTAGTTATTGAACAAGAGCTTATGCGCTCGTTGAAAACAGCAGGCGGACTGACTAGGGGTACGGGCATGACCGAAACCCAGAGATCGCTGTGGGTTTTAGCACGCCCAACCTGCTCTGCTGTTAACCTCCTAATGGAAGATCTGACGCAAATTCTCTATGGGACAAGCGAGCAGCAGAAGGAGAACGCAGGCCCCAGACAAGAACGAGACTTCAAGGATACGCAGGCGATGGTCACGTACTTTGAAAATGGCTCACCATTCGGAGGGGATACCCAGCTTAGAAGCATTGCTACCGGTTTGACTGCATATGAATCTGCAAGCGTTGACTGTGTTAAGGCTGTCGGGCTAAAAATCCTTGATGCTATGACTGGAAAAGTGGCAAAGGATTTTGTCTTCCGAAGAAAGGAACAGGCAGTCCAGATAACAACAAAGCAAACAGCTGGAGGAGATTGCAAGCGACTGGATCCAGCTTTGCTATTCCAACGCTTCATTGCGTTAGCCAAAAGGACAAGACTTCCTGAATCAGAGTGCTTCCGGTATGAACTTTGTTCGTATCCCGCTGCTCTGTTTGACAGCTCATTTATGCCGAGAGTGCCGAACAAGGCCGAATTCACCAAGGCCATTGCACTTGCATGCAAACTCGAAGAAATTCCGTGTGTGCTGAACGACGGGACACACTACGTACTTGACGGCAGATCTCTATTGCACCGAGTCCCATGGATAAAAAATGACACGTATGCGGGTATCATACAGAGCTACTCTCTGTATATTTCGCGGAAGTACCCTGGCGCAACTGTTGTTTTCGATGGGTATGATAGTGGACCTTCCATCAAAGATATGGCCCATTCGTATCGTAATCGAACGATTGGTCGCGAGGTTTTCTTCACGAATGACATGCGTCTGAAAGTTAAGAAAGAAGAATTTCTCGGGAACAAGAAAAACAAGTCAAGATTCATTAGTGCGCTTGCAGTTCATCTCCGGCAAAAAGGCTATTTTGTAGTCCAAGCCCCAGTGATGCAGACGTGCCTATTGTAAAAGCTGCTATCGAATCAGCTAAACAGAAGGTAACTGCCGTTATTGGAGAAGATACGGATCTTCTGGTCCTTCTCTGCTACCACTGTGATGTCTCCACTAACAAGGTGTACTTCGCCCCAGAGCCAAAGAAAAATAAAGAGCGAAGGTGCTGGGATGTTCATGAAATGAAAAAAAGATTAGGCCAAGAAGTATATGGTCTGATCCTCTTTGCCCATGCATTCCTTGGGTGTGATTCTACATCACGTGTCCACAACATCGGAAAAGGTCTTACCCTGAAAAAAGTGATAGAAGACGAAAGTTTTCGAGCATCTGCCAAGGTCTTTATGAAGAAGGCAGCAACAAAAATCGAAGTCAAGGAAGCCGGAGAAGAAGCACTTCTTATAATATATGGTGGAAAGAAGGGGGAAATCTGAACGAGCTTCGAAAGCAGCTCTTCGAAAGAAAGCTCGTCACAGCAACGGTTTTTGTTCACCCAGAGCAGCTACCTCCCACATCCAAATCTGCAGCATTTCACAGCTATAGAGTTTACTTTCAGGTACACGCCTGGAATGACGACCGTAATCTAGAATTGGACCCTCAAGAGTGGGGCTGGAAGGACCAAAATGGTACATTATACCCTGTGATGACGGACCTACCCCCAGCACCTCCCCAACTTCTTAAGATTGTTAAGTGTGCCTGCCGTTCAAACTGCACCTCTGCTCGGTGCACTTGTGTCAGAAACGGCATGTCTTGCACTCTCGCGTGCAAAACTTGTCAGGGAGCAGAATGTGATAATTCTCCCAAATCAGAAGATCTCATCGACGATCTCGACGACAAAGTTTCATACTACACTGCCAGTGATTAATGTCGCAAGTCATTTTAAAAGTTGCCTGTCTTTTACCAATGTGATTTTTGTTACCTGTGATTTTAGTCAGTTAATACATTAAAAGATGATTGATTATTTTGAAGAAACCTTTTGGTGATGAATGTGAAACACTGTCGGTTGAACATATCCTTGATATGATGTGATATTCGAGTTCATCGCATAAAACTACTCAAGAAATGTGGTCAAACGACTATGTTATAATAGAATCGCGAACTTCATGAATGGTGATGAATGTGAAACAGTTTTGGTTCACCGTATCTTAAATTTGATGTAATATTCGAGTTCAGCACATAAAACTACATCAGAAATGTGTTTCCCATGAAGTAAACTCTAAGCCTTGAGAAATCGAAAATTTAGGCTTAAAAACGAAAAATAAAACACAAAACGCTAAAAAACACTAATTTTGCACCCCGCTAGGTTTCTCAACTTTTGATATGTTGTACAGTTTTTTTTCTCTACAAGATGGTGCAAAAATCATTTCTGTTGTAATTTGTTTGCGGTCAAACCTTATATTGACTGTACTACTTTTAATATTCTAATTTCGGTTTGCAGACTTATCTTCCTATTCTTCGAAACTTTTTTTCAACTGTAAGAAAAACACCCTGAGCCTTGGCTATTCTATTTTTAACGACGTCACTACTCCCGCCGTCTTTACTAAGAATAATACCAAGGTAAGTGATCTGATGATTTGATTTTTATCGATATTACGTGTTTCCTTGAGTATGTTTCCTTCTTTCTCTTTAAATGAAGGTAATGTTTTCTGGCTCTGAGCTATAATCGATAACTTAAAACTAATATGTTGCATGACTCGTATGTTTCAGGCACAAGGCAGTACCAAGAGGATTCTTTGTCCAACTTGTAAGAACATAGAAGAGAAAAACATAGATATATATATATATATATATATATATATATATATATATATATATATATATATATATATATATATAATATATATATATATATATATATATATATATATATATATAATATATATATATATATATATATATATATATATATATATATATATATATGTATATATATATATACATATATATATTATATATATATATATATATATATATATATATATATATATATATATATATATATATATATATATATATATACATATATATATATATATATATATATATATATATATATATATATATATATATATCTATATATATATATATATATATATTATATATATATATATATATATATATATATATATATATATATATATATATATATATATCTATATATATATATATATATATATATATATATATATATATATATATATATATATATATATATATATATATATATATATATATATATATATATATATATATATATTATTATAACATTTTTTAGTGCGTCTTATAAAGTCGTTTTTTATTCATTTAAAAATTCTGTTGAATTCCCTTATGAAAATTTTATGAATACGACCCTGTTCAGGTACGGAGAGAAATTCTGCTACATTGGTTATAGTGTCCATACATGGGGTTGGACAAAAATACATATTTATTTATTGGTCTTATCGGTCTGATCTCATTTGTTCTCTGTCTTCTTTGATCGGTTCTTGGTCTGATCTGATCCAATCTTTTCTTGGTGTGACCTGATCTGTTTTGTGTTTGATCTAATCTGTTCTTTGTCTCATCTGATTTGTTCTCAATTTGATCTAATGTGTTCTTGGTCTTATCCGATCCCTTCTCCGTCTGTTCTGTTCTGTTCTTTGTCTGATATAATCGGTTTTCGGACTGATCTGATCTGTTCTCTGTCTGATTTGATCTGTTCTCGGTGTGATATGATCTGTTCTCAGTCCTATCACATCTTTCCTCGGTCTGATTTGATCTGTTTTCCGTCTGATCTGATTTTTTTGGTCTGATCTGATCTGTTCTCTGTCTTATCTGATCTGTTCTTTGTCTCACCTGATCTGTTTTCGGTCTGACCTGACCTGTGCTCAGTCTTATCTGATCTGTTCTTGGTCTCATCTGATCTGTTCTCGGTCTGATTTTACCTGTGCTCAGTCTTATCTGAACTGTTCTTGGTCTCATCTGATCTGTTCTCGGTCTGATTTTATCTATGCTCGGTGTTATCTGATCTATTCTTGGTCTGATTTGATGTGTTCTCAGTCTTATCTGATCTTTTCTCGGTCTAAAAAGGCCTGTTATTTGTCTGATCTGATCTTTTCTCTGATATAATCTGTTTTTGGACTGATCTGATCTGTTCTCTGTCTGATTTGATCTGTTCTCGGTGTGATATGATCTGTTCTCAGTCCTATCACATCTTTCCTCGGTCTGATTTGATCTGTTTTCCGTCTGATCTGATTTTTTTCGGTCTGATCTGATCTGTTCTCTGTCTTATCTGATCTGTTCTTGGTTTAATTTGATATGTTCTCGGTCCTATCTGTTCTTGGTCTCACCTGATCTGTTTTCGGTCTGACCTGACCTGTGCTCAGTCTTATCTGATTTGTTCTCGGTCTCATCTGATCTGTTCTCGGTCTGATTTAATCTGTGCTCGGTGTTATCTGATCTGTTCTTGGTCTGATTTGATGTCTTCTCAGTCTTATCTGACCCTTTCTCGGTCTAAAAAGGTCTGTTATTTGTCTGATCTGATCTTTTCTCGGTTTGATCTTATCTGTTCTGGATCAATCTGATCTTTTTTCGGTCTGAACTGACCGGTTCTTGGCCTAATCCTATTTTTGCTCCGTCTGATATGTCTTCTGTCTGATCTAATCTGTTCTTGTTCTGATATCTAATCGGTCTGATCTGATCTATTCTTGTTTTATCTGATCTATTTTTGGTCTGATCTGATCTGTTATTGGCCTGATCTAATCTTTTCTTTATCTGATCTGATCTTTTTTGTCTGATATGTTCTTTGTCTCATCTGATCGGTTCTCGATCTTATCTGATGATTCTTGGTCTTATCCGATCTCTTCTGGGTCTGAGCTGCTCTGTTCTCGTTCTAATCTGATCCGTTCTTGGTTTCAACTGATCTATTTTCGGTCTGATCTCATCTCGGTATGATCCGATCTGTTCTTGGTCTGATCTGATCTGTTCTTGGTTTGATCTGATCTTTTCTAGGTCCATTCTGATCTGTTCTTCGTGTCATCTAATCTTTTTGCGGTCTGAACTGATCTGTTCCTTAGATTTCTGATTTCTGAACTGATTATTTCGAAGCTTGATCTGATTTATTCTTGGTCTCATCTGATTTGTTCTCGGTCTAGTCTGATCTGTTCTCGGTTGATCTGATCTGTTTTTGGTCTGATCTGTTCTCAGTCTTAGCTGATCTCTTCCCGTTCTGATCTCTATTCAATATGATCTGATCTGTTCTCAGTCTGATCTGGTCTACACTGGGTCTTATCTTATCTTTTTTCTGTCTCATGAGATATGTTCTCGGTCTTATCTGATCTATTCTCGGTCTAAGCTGATCTTTTCTCGTTCTGATCCGATCTGTTCTCGGTTTGATCTGGTTTGTAATGGGTCTTATCTTATCTATTCTTTGTCTGATGTGATGTGTTCTCGGCCTTATCTGATCTGTTTTTGGTATAAGCTTATCGCTCTATGTTCTGATATGTTTTCGATATGATCTGATTTGTTCTAGGTCTGATCTTGTGTATAAGGGATTTTATCTTATCTGTTCTCTGTCTTATGTGATAAATTCTCGATCTTATCCGATCTGCTCTCGTTCTGAGCTGATCTCTTCTTGTTCTGATGTGATCTGTTGTTAATAGATCTGATCTCGGTCTGATTCGATATGTTTTCTGTCTTATCTGATCTCTTCTCGTTCCTATTGGATCTGTTTTTGATCTGATCTGATGAGTTCTTGGTCTGATCTGATTTGTTATTTTTCTGATCTGATCTGTTCTCGGTCTGTTATGATCTGTTCTTGGTCTGATCTTATCTGTTCTCGGTTTGATAGAATCTGTTTCGGATCTGATCAGATCTGTTCTCGGTCTGATCTAGTCTGTTCTGGTCTTATCTCTTCTGTTATCTGTCTGATGTGATAGGTTCTTGGTCTTATCTAATCTGTTCACGGTATGAGTTGGTCTTTTCTCGTTCTGATCTGATCTGTTTTCGATGAATCTGATCTGTTTTCGATCTGATCTGTTCTGTGTATGATCTGATATGTTCTCGGTCTGCTATGATGTATTCTTGGTCTGATATGATCTGTTCTTGATGTTATTTGATCAGGTCTTTGTCTGATCAGATATTTTCTCGGTATGATCTGATCAGTTCTTACTCTAATCGTATCTGTTCTCTGTGTGATCTTTTCTTGGTCTGATCTAAAATGTTCTTGGTCGTACCTGGTCTGTTCTTGGTCTGATCTGATATAGATCTGATATAAGATCGGATATTTTCTCGGTTTGATCTGATCAGTTCTTACTCTAATCGTATCTGTTCTCTGTGTGATCTTTTCTTGGTCTGATCTAAAATGTTCTTGGTCGTACCTGGTCTGTTCTTGGTCTGATCTGATTTGATCTAGATCTTATCTGATCTGTTATCGGTCGGATTTGTTATGTTTTCGATCTTATATCATCTTTTCTTGTTCTTATATATTATTGGTCTTTTATCAGATCTGTTCTCGGTCTTATCTGATCTGTTATCGGTCTAAAATGCTCTTGGTCTGATCTGTTCTTGGTCATATTTGGACCTTTATCGGTCTGACCTGATCTGTTATCGGACTGATCTGATCTGTTCTCGATTTTATCTGATCTTTTATCGGTCTCATCTGATATGTTCTTGGTCTTTTGTCTGATCTGATCTGTTCTCAGTCTTATCTGATCTTTATTTTGTCTTATCTGATGTGTTTTCGGTCTGATCTGATCTGTTCTCGGTCTTATCTGATTTTTATTTTGTTTTATATGATCTGTTTTCGGTCTGGTCTGATCTGTTTTTGGTCTAGTCTGATCTTAACTAGGTCTTACCTGATATATTCCCGGTCTAATCTAATACTTCCTCAGTCTTATCTGATCTCTTCCCCGTCTGTTCTGATTGTTCTCAGTGTTATCTCATCTGTTCTTCGTAAGATTTGATCTTTTTCCTGATTTGATCTGATTTCTTCTTGGTCTTAATTGATCTGTTATCGGTCTGATCCGGTCTGATTGTGTGGTCTTATCGGTTCTAGGTCTGATCTATCCTGGGTCTAGTCTGATCTGTTCTCGGTCTGCGGTGATCTGTTCCATATCTGATCTTATCTGTTCTAGGTTTGATAGAATTTTTTTTTGAACTGATTTTTTATCGGTCTGATGTGATCTGTTCTCGATCTGATCTTATCTGTTGTGTTCTCGGTCTGATCTGAGCTTTTCATGGTCTGAACTGATCTGTTCCTTGTCTGATCGGATCTTTTCTCGGTTTGGTCTGATCTGTTCTTGGTCTCATCTGATCTGTTCTCGATCTCATCTGGTCTCGGTCTGAAAGGATCTGTTTTCGTTCTGACTTGATCTGTTCTGATTTGGTCTTATATGATCTGTTCTCGGTCTTATCTGATGTGTCCTCGGTCAGATCTGATCTATTCTTGGTCTTTTGTTGTCTGTTCTCGGTCTGACCTGATCTCCTATCGGTCTTTTATCTCATATGTTCTCGGTCTTATCTGATCGGGTCTCGGTCTGAAGAGATCTGTTTTCGTTCTGATTTGATCTGTTCTTGATATGATATGATCTCTTCTCGGTCTACATTCTAATATTTCTTCTGTATCATCTGTTCTCGGTCTGATTTGATATGTTCTCGGTCTGATCTTATCTATTCTCGGTCTAAAATGCTCTTGGTCTGATCTGTTCTTGGTCATATTTGGACCTTTATCGGTCTGACCTGATCTGTTATCGGACTGCTCTGATCTGTTCTCGATTTTATCTGATCTTTTCTCGGTCTCATCTGATATGTTCTTAATCTTTTGTCTGATCTGATCTGTTCTCAGTCTTATCTGATCTTTATTTTGTCTTATCTGATCTGTTTTCGGAATGATCTGATCTGTTCCCGGTCTGGTTTGATCTGTTCTTGGTCTAATCTGATCTGTTCTCGGTCTGATCTGGTTCGATCTGTTCTTGAACCTATCTTGGTTTGATCTGTTCTGTTCTCAGTCTAATCTGAAGTTTTCTCGGTGTGATCTGTTCTTGGTCTTATCTAAAATCTTCTAGGTCGTACCTGGTCTGTTGTTGGTCTTATCTGAATTGTTCTCGATATTTTCTGATCTGTTATCGGTCGTATTTGATATGTTCTCAGTCTTATATCATCTGTTCTTGGTCTCATCTTATATGTTATTGGTCTTTTATCTGATCTGTTTTCGGACTGAACTTATCTGTTCTCGATCTTATCTAATCTGTTCTCGGTCTGTCTGATGTGTTCTCGGTCTTATATGATCCGTTTTTGGTCTTTTATCTGACCTTTTCTCGGTCACAACTGATGTGTTCTCGGTCTGAACTGATCTGTTCCTTTCTGATCAGATATTTTCTCGGTCTGGTCTGATCTGGCCTTGGTCTCATCTGTTCGTTCTCGATCTCATCTGATCTGGTCTCGGTTTGAAAGGATCTGTTGTCGTTCTGATTTGGTCTTATATGATCTGTTCTCGATCTTATCTGATGTGTCCTCGGTCTAATCCGTTTTCGGTCTGATCTGATCTATTCTCGGTCTTTTGTTGTCTGTTCTCGGTCTGATCTGATCTCTTATCGGTCTTTTATCTCATATGTTCTCGGTCTTATCTGATCGGGTCTCGGTCTGAAAGGATCTGTTTTCGTTCTGATTTGATCTGTTCTTGATATGATATGATCTCTTCTTGGTCTAAAATCTAATATTTCTTCTGTATCATCAGTTCTCGGTCTGATTTGATCTGTTCTCGGTCTGAACTTATCTATTCTCGGTCTAAAATGCTCTTGGTCTGATTTGTCCTTGGTCATATTTGTTCTCGGTCTTGTCTGTTCTCGGTCTGATCTGATCTCTTATCGGTCTTTTATCTCATATGTTCTCGGTCTTATCTGATCGAGTCTCGGTTTGAAAGGATCTGTTTTCGTTCTGATTTGATCTGTTCTTGATATGATATGATCTCTTCTTGGTCTAAAATCTAATATTTCTTCTGTATCATCAGTTCTCGGTCCTATTTGATCTGTTCTCGGTCTGATCTTATCTATTCTTGGTCTTATCGAATCTGTTTCCAATCTGACCTGATCTTTTCTCGGTCTGATCTGGCTTTTGCTCTGTCTTATCTTACCAGTTCTTGGTCTGATGTTATATGTTCTTGATCTTATCTGATCTGTTTTCGGTTTTATCTAATCTGTTTTTGGTCTAGTCTGATCAGTTTTTGATATGATCTGATCTGTTCTTTGTCTGATCTAATCTGTTCTTTGTCTGATATGATCTTTTCTCGGTCTCATTTAATCTGATCTAGGTATGATCTATCTGTTCTTCATCTGAATTGATCTGTTCTTCGTTTGATCTGATCCGATCTCTTCTCGATCTGATCTGATCGGTTCTCTGTCTGATCTGATCTGTTCTCGGTATGATATGATCTCTTTTCAATCCGTCCTGATCTGTTCTTGGTCTTATCCAATCTGTTATTGGTCTTATCTGGTCTGTTTTTGGTCCGATCTCATCTGTTCTTGGTTTTATCGGATGTATTTTCGGTCTAATATGATCTGTTATCGGTCTGATCTGATGTTTTCTCGGTCTGATCTGTTTTTGGTCTGATCTGATCTATTCTTGGTCTTATTTGGTCTGTTCTCGGTCTGATCTGATCTCTTATCAGTCTTTTATGTTAAATGTTCTTGGTCTTATCTGATCTGTTCTCGTCCACTCTGATCTGGTCTTGGTCTGAAAGGATCTGTTTTCGATCTGATTTGATCTGTTCTCGATTTGATCTGATTTCTTCTCGGTCTCATCTGTTCTCGATTTTATTGGATATGTTTTCGGTCTAATATGATCTGTTATCGGTCTGATCTGATGTTTTCTCGGTCTGATCTGTTTTTGGTCTGATCTGATCTATTCTTGGTCTTATTTGGTTTGTTTTCTGTCTGATCCGATCTTTTATCGGTCTGATATAATCTGTTTTCGATCTAATCTGATATGTTCTTGGCCTAAATCAGAAGTTGTTTTTGGTCTGATCTGATCTGTTCCCGGTCTGATCTGATCTGTTCTAGGTCTGATCTGATCTGTTTTGGGTATGAAGTGATCTGTACTCGGTCTGCACTGATCTGTTCCTTGTCCCATCTGATCTTTTTTTGGTCTGTTCTCATCTTTTCCCGGTCTGATCTGATCTTTTCTCGGTCTGATCTAATAAATTCCAAAAATTAAGCCATTTACAAGAATTGTTTGATTTTCTTTACCTTTTCTGATGAGCAGCTTCTGATCACCTAAACGAATAGAAATTACTATGTATATGAGGGAGTTCGCCTCCTTGTTAATACCTCGCTCTTTACGCTAAAGTTTTTGTTTCAGTACTTTCAAAAGAGCTATCTATTCTAATTAAACGGCCTTTGTAAATCAGAGATTTGTGATTCGAACATAATTCGAACTTTAGCGTGAAGAGTGAAGTATTGACGAGGGGACGAACCCCCTCACATAAGTAATAATTTCTGTTCGTTTTAAGTTTTATTGTTGCTCCTTACTTTCAGTTGAAAAAACTTGTTTTCTTCTTTAAATAAATTGCCAACTAGTTAAAAGTGCCAACTGATATTCAGGAGGGATTGGCAAGGTAAATGAAGGGAGAGTCTATATGTGTTTGGAATCCCCGTAAAAAAAAGAAAGTTCGATACTCTTCTATTAGCTACAAGACACGCGAGAAGTGAAGTTTAGCTAATGCTATTGAAATAAAATGAAATGTGATGAAAATCTAATAGTTTAGAAACAAATTTTGGCTACATGTGGTCTGGTCTGGGGAAGCTTAAGGAGTCTTAACCAAAGTTTGATGATTTGGGCGTATCTTTTCAATTTCAGGTTAAATATACCCCCCCAACCCCCCACCCCCCCACCCCAAAAAAAAATTATGGATATTTGCCGAAGTGACAAACAAGAAAACAAATTATTAAAGAAGCTGGTTTAGTTACATAAATACAAATAAGTGAAAATCTGATTACAAGAAGTATAAAACATTTTAATTGAAATTGATTATTTAAATCTAAACTTCATTAGCGCGACTTTGAATTTTAACTATCCACGCATCAAACAGTTCGTGGAAACGAACTGTAAGTAAGGAGCGACCCGGCTCAGTAGTAACCAAAACTCTAAAAAACGGAATTCTCATACCAGTAGACCCATCAAAAGAATTGAATGTTTATGCTTATTTCAAATTTATAAATTTCATTAAATTTAGTCTAACCCATCAAAAGTTAAAAGCCTGAAAAAATGTGCCTTGTTTTTGAAAATAGGGGGAAACACGCCCAAAAAGTGATATAATCTTAATGAAAATCAAACCATTAAATTCAGCGTAAACAATGTTCTTCTGTAGTTGTTTCAAGCTCCCCTCTGCAAATATATGGAATTTTGTATTTTTTTCCAGAAAAAAAAAATCACGGATGTATGTTTATTTGTTTTTTTTCCCAGGGGTGATTGCATCGATCCAGTAGTCCTAAAATATCGTGAGAGGGCTCATTCGAACAGATATTAAAAGTTCTAGTGGATTTTTTAAGTGACTGAAAAATTGGAAAAAAAATTGAAATAGCCATTTTTTTCTGCATAGTCGAAAATCTAATAATTATGTCTTTGTCCTCCACAGTCCTCCACAGTTCCCGGGGAAAGGGCTGCAAGTTATGAACTTTCCCCATTGTTTACGCATAGTATTGGTTATCGGGAAGTATACAGACGTTTTCAGGAGGGATTTTTCTTGGCGGGGGGGGGGGGGGGGTCAAAAAAGAGGCTCACGTAGGAGAATCGATTCATGAAGAATGTTTCCTTGGGGGAAGGGACATTTCTATAAAGTGGACGCCGGATTTCCCAGCATTGTTTGAAAAACGATAAGAAATTAAATAAAAAAAACAAGTTTTCTCAACTGAAAGTAAGCAGCAACATTAAAACTGAAAATGAATAGAAATTACTATGTACATGAGGGAGTTTGCCTCCTTGTTAATACCTCGCTCTTTACGCTAAAGTTTTTGTTTCAGTACTTTCAAAAGAGCTATCTATTCTAATTAAACGGCCTTTGTAAATCAGAGATTTGTGATTCGAACATAATTCGAACTTTAGCGTGAAGAGTGAAGTATTGACGAGGGGACGAACCCCCTCACATAAGTAATAATTTCTGTTCGTTTTAAGTTTTATTGTTGCTCCTTACTTTCAGTTGAAAAAAACTTGTTTTCTTCTTTAAATAAATTGCCAACTAGTTAAAAGTGCCAACTGATATTCAGGAGGGATTGGCAAGGTAAATGAAGGGAGAGTCTATATGTGTTTGGAATCCCCGTAAAAAAAGAAAGTTCGATACTGTTCTATTAGCTACAAGACACGCGAGATGTTTGTTAGTATTGCCCTTATATCAGTTGAAAATCCCCCTGATCGTGCCCTGAAAGTTTAAACCTAAAAGCCTAAACGCATTTTTTTTGTTGAATACTTAAATTTACTCAAATGCTTTCCCAAAGCCAGCTCAAATTCAATATATATAAATTTTCGAAGCATAATAAAAATTTGCTGGTAAAGTGTTAAGAATAGAAGAAAAGATGAATTGCACTGTATCTATATCTTTTTTTCATACCATATCGTATAATTAGTACTAACAAATTATTTTTTTCTTTTCAGTTACTAACATTTTTCTCTATTTCATCATGCTATTTAGGGAAAGAGGTATGAAATATGTTTCGCGGAGTAGGTTTTTTTACGACCTAATGATATGCGTATTTTTATGTCTATAGGGTGTATTGTTTCTCTCCATTCACTGTTTTCAGTTTTTGTGTACCATAAAAAATCATTTTATCACAATTTTATTAGCCCTCTTTAAATTTTGTGTTAAAATGATGAAATTGTTCGCGGTATTCAATAAAAATTTCTGAAACAAAATATAAGTAAAGAGCAATAGGGCTTCAATTTATTAATCCTTTTCGGCGTGGAAGGAATTGTCGCAGAAACTTTGGAAGGTGCTCTTTCAGCTGAAAACTGTAAGTTTTAGTGCTATTTATAAGATTCAAAATCTGAGTTGTCAGGTTAGTAGCCCCTTCCCCTTAATTGCTTTCCCACTTCCCTTTCAACAAGCCCTGCAAGTTTCAACTTAATACCCTCGGCTCTTCTAAGGCTATTAAGTTTAATCTTACCCATCAAAAGTTACGCGTTTGAGAAAATTTGGCTTATTTTCGAAAAAAGTGATAAAGACCCCCTAAAAGCTATAGAACCTTAATAAAAATCACACCATCATATTCAGCGTATCAGAGAACCCTACTTTAGTGGTTTCAAGCTCCTTCCTATAAAAATGTGGAATTATCCATTTTTTGCCAGAAGAAAGGTCACGGATGCGTTTTTATTTGTTTTTTTTCTTTTTCCCAGGGGTAATCGTATTGACCCAGTGGTCCTAGAATATCGTAGGATGGCTCATTGGTACGAAACTTAAAAGTTCTAGTGCCCTTTTCAAGTGACGAAAAAATTGGAGGGCAACTAGGCCCCCTCCCACGCTCATTTTTTCCCGAAGTCACCCGATCAAATTTCGAGATAACCATTTTTTTTTAGTATGGTCGAAAATGTGATAACTATGTCTTTTAGGATGACTTAATCCCCTGAAGCCCCCGGGGGGAGGGCTGAAAGTTATGACCCAATTTTGACTTGACTTTGACTTGACTTGACTTTTATTTTCAGCTAATAATACATCATACTTAACTGGCACTTACAACACATTTTTTGAATAACATTATCAACAAACGTAGAAATGGTAAGAACGTATGACGTTTTATTGAGCCACTATTGTGACTTGAGCAGCGTCACACAATCTTTTATCATAAACCAAAACTCATTCACTCTTTCTACTCTTTTCATACCATTTAATACAAATTAACTCAATTTAACTTTTCTTTTAACTTTTTATTTTACAACTTAATTACAATTTAACATTTTTTAAATAAATAATAAAAAAAAAAAAAAAAAAAAAAAAAAAAAAAAAAAAAAAAAAAAAAAAATTAATTCCCACCCAACAAAAACTTTTTTTAATCTAATTTTAAACTGAAACTGGTTTTCTGACTCCCTAATGCTCTCCGGGAAACCATTCCACAAATTAACTGCATAATTTCTAATTGCAAAACTAGATCGACTCGTACTCCTTACTTCTGAGACTAAGCTTCCACGACCTCTAGTCCTATGATGATGATAATCAGAATTAAACTTTAAAAAATCTTTAAAATATTCTGGAGATAATCTATTAAGCACCTGTTAAGTAAACACTCCCGCCTGATGGTCCCTGATCTGATGAATATTTAAAATTCTAAAACTATAAAGATTCACGCGTATGCTCATACTGAACAAACTCACCCAGTACTCGAAGTGCCTTATTCTCAAGAATCTGCAGTCTTTTAATATTTGAAGTAAAATTAGATGCATAAATACAGCAACCATAAACAATAAAAGGATGAAAAACAGTATGATATATATTTCTTAAAACAGTTAAAGGTAACACGTGTTTCAAACGCCGCATCACTCCAAGACCTCGTGCAAGTTTTAGAAGAAGTCTAAATTCTAGTCTTAACATATAGCATTGGTTATTGGGAAGTATACCGACGTTTTCAAGGGGAATTTTTTCTGGTAGTGGGGGTGGGTCGGGGGTTATGTGGGAGGATCTTTTCATGAAGGAAGTTTTCATGGGGAAGGGATATTGCTATGAAGGGGGCGCCGGACTCCCCAGCATTGTTAAAAAAAACAGATATTAAATATGGAAAAAACAAGTTTTTCAACTGAAAGTAAGGAGCAACATCAAAACTTAAAACGAACAAAAATTATTAGCTGTATGATTGGGTTCACCCCCTAGTCAATAGCTCGCTCTTTAAAGCCAAACATTTTTAGTACTTTCATAAGAGCTATTTATTCTAATTAACGGCCTTTGTGATTCAGGGGTAATTTTTAAAGATTGGAACAAAATTCAAATTTACCTTAAAGAGCAAGGTATTGACTAGGGGGCAAACCCCCTAATATACGTATTAAAAATATATGAATTTAGAAGTTCGATACGTAAATTAATTCGTAAGTTACGTATAATTATTACTAATAAAAATGTTCGTAAATAAATTCAACAAGTTTCGAGAAAGCCATTTAACCAAATAAAAGTAAAATTAATATGCAAATTTTGTTTTATTATTCATTTAGGGTGAGCCAAAATCAAAACCTGCATTAATTCAAAAACGTTCACAAATTAAATAAAAAAACAAGTTTATTAACTGAAAGTAAGGAACGAAAGTAAGGAGCGACGCTAAAGTTTGACTTTCTCACTACTCTAATTTTTTTTTTAACACTAGAAAACTTTAGCGTAAAGAGCAAGGCACTGAGGAGGGGACAGCCCCTTTCATATACGGAATAATTTCTGTTCGTTTTAAGTTTTAACATCGCTCCTTACTTTCAGTTGAAAAAACTTGTTTTTTTTTTTTTATTTAATCAAGCTAAGGACCGCCTTTTAAACCCGTTTGTATTTATCAAAAGATAACCAACCTATTTTTGTACAGTAAGATTTCTTCTCCATAGCTAATTTTCGGTGACCATACCGTCCGATCTTGATGGAGCTCTTTATTTTTCTTTGAAAAACTTAGATAATTTAAGAGACAAATCCAGTTTTACTACTGATGACGGTCACTGTATATGTGACCGAAATATTTAGTATTTTTTTGTGAAATTTTGTCACTGTTTGTGAAACACTGTCTATTAAAAGGATTGTATCCCTATTTGAACTTTTATTTATCGTTTTGAAAAACCTTTCTTGTAGAAAAAGATTTTTAAATTAATTGTTGTTCGTTTTTTATCGACAAAGTCTTTTTCATGGAAAAAAAATATTGTATATCTTTTCAGTTTTCTTTTGAAAGAATCCATAGTATGGGTTGCTATTTGTATGTTGAAGAAACTTTTTAAACAATTTTAAATCCTAACACAAACAGTATTTTTAATTGAATTTTTTATCTCTGAAGTTGACCTGAAAAATAAAACTTAACATCATTCCCAAAAGATTTTATCTATTGCTCTTTGACAACCTGGATGAACTCACACTCTTTTTATCTGTTTCAACTATAAGACCGGAAATAATAATAGTAATATTCCCAAAGGTTCCAACAAAATAACCCCAGTCTTTCTCCATATATTGCTGAGGTTTCTTATTGGCAACCATTTAACATAACGTCTTTTGATTTATTTTGAAGCGATATTTAGTTTTAAAGCATAAAGGACCAATTGTGTAATTGTAGGGGCTTGACATGCCTAATACCCCTAAGGATATAGTTGCTGGATCGTTCTACTATGCTGAACAAAATGGCTGTCTCAAAATTTTGACTGGATGTATTTTGCAAATGAATCGGCTTGAGAGAAGGGCCACCTGCCCTCCAATCTCTTGTTACTCTTAAAATGGATACCAGACACTCGCAATGTAATTGGAGTGCAAGAGAGAGAACTTTTCCCTTCATATATCGAGTAAAAACAATTTAAACAACTAAAAATAAAGTGTAAACATTTTAAATACAATTTCTTTTCAGGAAAATGCATATTATGTTCTGATCTTGAGGAGGTATGAGGGTTGTCAAAGATATAATTTCCAGACCTTTCAACTATACTGAACAAAATGGATATCTCGATATTTTGATTATATGTGATTTGGGAACTCATGGGCGTGGGGGGGACTTGCTGCCTTCCAATCTGTTTCGACTAATAAAAAGCGCACAAGCACTTTTAATTTCCAATCGAATGACCCTTTTCTGAAGTTTCAGCGACACCGAATGGCCATCCCAAAATTTTTATCAGATGCATTATGGAAAAATGCGAGGTTTACAGGGGTGGGGGTTATTTACCCTCCGATCACTCTAAATCTTACAGGAGCCCTAGAAATTCTGATTACGAGTCCCAGGAGCTCCCTCCAAAGCTTATACAATCACCTTTCTATATGTACCACATGTGTTCCCAGGGCACAATTTACCTTGTCCTGAGGGCTGTGGAGGGAGAGGGGGGTGGCCATACCTCTTTGCAATTACGTTGAAAAAAAGAATATTTAAAAATTTTGATTTGATTTGTGTCGGGAGATGGTGGGCAATGGAGGAGGTTAGTTGTCCTCCAATCATTTTCTACTTTTAAAAAGGGCACTGGTCCTTTCAATTTCCAGTCGAATGAGCTGTTTTTGAAGTTTCTACGACAACAAATGACCATCTTAAAATTTCTATCAGATGTAATTTGGCAAAATGCGAGGTTTTGTGGAGGGTACCCACCCTCAGATCACACTGAGTCTTCAAAAGGGCGCTAGAACTTCTGATTACGAATCTAATGAGACCCGCCGAAGTTTCTACGATCACATTTGATCGTGCTGTGGCTGTGGGAGGTTCCCCTCCTCAAAGACATAATTTCCTAACCTTTCAATTGCGTTGAACAAAATGGCTCTCTCGAAATTATGAATTGATATGCTTGGGGGCATGATGGGCGTAGGAGGCGGGTTATTGCCCTTCAATCACTTTGGACTATTAGAAAGGGCACCATCGGGGAATCCATCCTTTGATTACTTTTAATCTTAAAAAGGCCAATAAAAATTCTGATTACAGATCCAATGGGCCCCCTCCGAAGTACTTACGATCATCCTTTCTATATATATCTTATAAGATTCCATGGCATCACTTACAACCCTTGCCCTGAGTGCTCAGGGGGGTGAGGATGTCATCCTCAAGGATATAATTTCCGGAGGTTTTAATTACGTTGAACAAAATGGTTATCTAAAAATTTGTACAGGATGGGTTTTGGGAAATGGTGGGCGTGGGAGGGGAGTTATTTACCCTCCAATAAATTTCGACTATTAAAGCACTAGCCTTTTCAATTTCCAATTGAATGAGCTCTTTTCGATGTTTCTACGACAATCAATGGCCATCTTAAAATTTATATTAAAGAGATTTAGAGGAAATACGTGGTGTGGGGGGAAGGGTATCAACCCTCTGATCACTCTGAATCTTAAAAATGGTACAAGAACATCTGATTTCCAATCAAATGAGCCCATTCCGGAGTCATTACGATCACCTTCTCTATATATACCTTTAATGCCCCCAGGGCATAATTTATAACCCTTACCCTGACGGTTGTGGCGGGGTGGTCGACCTCGATGGAATAATTTTGAGACCATTCAATAATGTTGAATAAAATGGCTATCTCAAAATTTTGATTGGATGTGTTTGGGAAAATGGTGTGCATGGGAGGGGGGTTAGTTGCCCTCCAATCACTTTTGACTATTAGAAAGGGCAGCAGCCCTTTCAATCGAATGAGCTCTTTTCGAAGTTTCTTTGACAACATAAGGCCATATCAAAATTTATATCAGATACATATCGGGAAAACACGATATGCTTGTGTGTAGGAGGGGGGGGTTTATCCACCCTCAAATCATTTTGAATCTGAAAAAAGGCACTAAAACTTCTGTTTAGCAGTCAAATGACCCCCTCCGAAGTTCAAACGATCACCCTTTCTATGTAAACCTTAAATGCCCCAGGGTATAACTTACAACCCCCAGGGTATAACTTTCTTTCATTATATATCTTGCGTGTCCTGTAACTAATAAAACAGCACCTAAGAGTTCTTTTGATGTTTAGGTTGCAACTTAAAAGCGAGTCTAATTTCACAAGTCAACCTGTATAAAAAAATTTTAAGTGAGATAACGTTAACAATATAATATTATCTTCAAACTTTAATTATACTAATATTGATGGGACATATTTCAGTTTCCACAATATATTAATGCAGCATACATTATTTAAATCTATTAAAAATAAAAAAAACATTAAATAATAATAATAATAATCTGCATTTAAAAGCCTTTTAAAGCCATATGCAAAAAAGACAAATACTAAAGAAAAATTACACTCCCTTTGACATCCTTCTTTTCAATAAAAAATTTTCTACTGCTACAACATAATGGGGAGACCCAGACCTCATTAACCCACGAGGCAGCCTACCTCCCCCTTCTTGGATAATTGGTCCTATTATTCCCCTTACACCGGAGGAGGATATGTCCCAACCCATAATCATTTTCTAGTCTGGTCTGGGGAAGTTTAAGGAGTCTTAACCAAAATTTGATGATTTGGGTGTATCTTTTCAATTTCAGGTTAAATATACCAAAATCACCTTTATACTAACGTATGTTTTGTATTCTGAAGGCAAAAATAACGTTTATAATATTGAAGTTGAAGGGTTTCTAGTTGCTTTGCCGGCTAATACCCCCATATTTCTGATTCGTAATATAGGATAGGTATAATTTTAGTATTAAATATATTTTTTTGCAGGCTTAATTCACTTATTTCTGATGCTAGTGTGCTTCTAGATAAAGATTAAGATAAAAGTTAAGATTAAGATAAAGACTTATAATTAGGCTAATTCAAACAAAAGGAGTGAAGATTTCGTTTGCAGCAACTTATGCATATGAAGGGTCTTATAAAGAATTTTTTTAAAGGGATTTTGCAAAATTACTTTATAAAACACGCCCAAAGTTTGTTTATATTCAATTTTATTACTTTATTATGAGTTAAAAAATAATTTCTTGGGGAGGGGGGTCAAACTTTGGTAGGAGGATCAATCCTTTGGTAGGTCATTCTGGCTGGTCTTTTGGTTGATTATTCCGTATATGAAATTGGCTGTCCCCTCCTCAACGCCTCGCTCTTTATGCTAAAGTTTTTTATGGTTTTAAAAAATAAAGTTGTGAGACAGAGTCAAACTTTAGCGTAAAGAGCGAGGCGTTGAGGAGGGGACAGCCACTTTCATATACGGAATAATTTCTGATCGTTTTAAGTTTTAATGTCGCTCCTCACTTTCAATTTAAAAAACTTGTTTTTTTTTATTTAATTTCTGATCGTTTTTTAGTTAATGCAGCTTTTATTTTGGCTCACCGACATTGAATAAGTAAATAAAATTTGCATAAAATTTTTAGTTTTCTTTTGCTAAATGGCTGTCTCTAAATTCGGTTCTGACTTAATTTACAAATTAACTTACATAACGAACTTCTATATTCGTATATTTTTCTTCTGGCAAAAAATACAAAGTTGTAGATTTTTGCAGATATTAGCTTGAAACCTATGAAATAGGGTTTTCTGATACGCTGAATCTGACGATGTGATTTTCATTAATATTCTTTCACTTGTAGGGGATGTTTCCCCCCTCTTTAAAAAATCAGGTAAATTTTCTCAGGCTCGTAGCCTTTGATGAGTAATACTAAACTTAATAAAATTTATATATTTAGAATCAGCATTATAAGCCCATTCTCTGTTTTTTTTTTTACATTTTGCTTATTTCTTTTCGTCACTTCATTTCATCTTTTTTAAATTTAGTGTACAAAATTTTCTAAACGTAATGTTTAAGCTGATTTTTAGTGATTGTAAGGGTTTTTGGTCCTAAAATTTTAAACTAATTTATGTATTAGGGGTGGGCTTAGCTCTTCTGAACTAAGCATTATAATAAAAATTAGTACTTCATTACAATTAAAGCGAAAGCAAAAGACAATATACATATATATATATATATATATATTATATATATATATATATAATATATATATATATATATATATCTATATATATATATATATATATATATATATATATATATATATATATATATATATATATATATATATATATATATATATATATCTATATATATATATATATATATATATGATATATATATATATATATATATATATATATATATTATATATATATATATATATATATATATATATTATATATATATATATATATATATATATATATATATATATATATATTATATATATATATATATATATATATATATATATATATATATAATTTTTTGGTGCATCTTATAAAGTCGTTTTTTATTCATTTAAAAATTCTCTTAAATTTCTTTATGAAAATTTTATGAATGCGACCCTGTTCAGGTATAGAGAGAAATTCTGCTTCATTGGTTATAGTGTCCATACATGGGGTTGGACAAAAAGACATATTTATTTATTGTCGGAGAAGACATACCAAAACTGTAATACAAAATCAGTTCCTGAAAAAATATTTTCAGTTTCTGTACATACATATATACAAATGTTTGCATCAGAAAATAGAAGTAATTTTAAGATTAACAAATTGCAATGCAAAAACAAAGTATAATAATGGTAATTTGATGGTGTAATTTTCACCAGGTTTACTTATTCCTCTGTGAGTTTCTTTTTCCCTTTCCTGAAATCTGGTGCTTTCTTAGGTAGCTTGTAGTTGTTAACTTTATATTTGACAAATTATATGTAAGAAAAGATGATTTAATTCATCTTATCTTTTATTCATCTATGATTTTATTCATCTTAACTCTTACATATAATTTGACAAATTATATGTTGGCAAATTATATGTAAGATGGTTGGATATGTCTACAATTATATGTAGACATATAAAAGATATGTCTATCAGAAATTATGGTCTTCTAATTCCAATCTCTCTCTCATACATATAAAATATGTCCTGTTCTCGGTATGATCGAATTTGTTTTCAATCTGATCTGAATTGTTCTCGGTCTGACCAGGTCTGCACTCCGCCTTATCTTATCTGTTCTCGGGTTTATGTGATACGTTCTTGGTCTAATCTTATATGTTCTTGGTCTTATCTGTTTTCGGTCTGATCTGATCTGTTCTCAGTCTTATCAGATCTTTTCTCGGTCTGATTCTATCTGTTCTTCGTCTGATCTATCTCGGTCTCATCTGATTTGTTCTCTGTCTTCTCTGATCTGATTCAATCTTATCTTGGTGTGATCTGATCTGTTTTGCGTTTGATCTGATCTTTTCTTTGTCTCATCTGATTTGTTCTCAATTTGATCTAATGTGTTTCTTGGTATTATCTGATCCCTTCTCTGTCTGATCTGATCTGTTCTTTTTCTTATCTGATATGTTCTCGGTCTAATCTGATCTGTTCTATTTCTGATCTAATCTTTTCTCGGCCTGATCTGATCTGTTCTCGGTTTGATCTTATGTCAATCATCTTACGCGCTATGTCTTATGTCAATATTAAAATCTTGGTCAGCATACCTGAGACTCTTGCCAGGCATGCCTTTCCAAAAACTAACAAACAAATATGTGTCCAATAAGAGAGCCATGCACAGTCCTGCCTTTTACCCGTTGCCCCAGCAATTGAAACATTTGCCTCTCAATTACTTGGACTATCTGTTTTGGCTTTTCTCTGTCAACAATTAGCCTTGTCTTGGTGCAACCAATGCAAACTACTGCAAAATACTTGATAACTTCAATTCTCTCGGTTTGATCAAATCTGTATTCGATCTGATCTGTTTTCAGTTTGATCTGGTCTGCACTGGGTATTATCTTATTCGTTCACTGTCTAGTTCGATATGTTCTCTGTCTTATCTGATCTGTTCTCTGTCTGAGCAGATCTCTTCTCGTTCCTATCTGTTCTCGATAGATCTGATCAGTTTTTGATCTGATCTGACCTGATTTGTTCTTTGTCTGATCTGATCTGTTCTCGGTCTGATCTGATCTTTTCTTTGTCTGATCTGATATTTTCTTGGTTTGAATGAATCCGTTTTCGATCTGATCTGCTCTGTTCTCGTTCTGATCTGGTCTTTAATGGGTCTTATCTCTGCTTTTCTTTGTCTGATGTGATAGGTTATCGGTCTTATCTGATCTGTTCTCGGTCTGAGTTCATCTCTTCTTGTTATAATCTGTTCCGTTTTCTAAAGATCTGATCTGTTTTTGATCTTATCTGATGTGTTCTTTTCCTGATCTGGTCTGTTCTTTGTCTGATGTGATCTGTCCTCGGTTTGATAAGTTCTATTTTTTTTCTAACCTGATCTGTTCACAGTCTGATATGATCTATTCATGGTCTGATATGATCTGTTTTTTTGTCTGATGTGAACTCTACTCGGTCTGATTTAATCTTTTCTAGGTCTAATCTTATCTGTTCTTGGTCTGATCTGATCTGTTATCGGTCTGATCTGATTGGTTCTCTGTCTGTTCTCATCTGATCTGTTCTTGGTCTGATCTGATCTGTTCATGGTCTTATCTGATCGTTATTTTGTCTTATCTGATCAGTTTTTGGTATGATCTAATCTGTTCTCGGTGTGACCTGTTCTGTTGTCTGTCTTGTCTCATCTGTACCAGGTCTTACCTAATGTGTTCCCAGTCTAATCTAATATCCTTTGTTTTATCTGATCTGTTCTTGGTCTGATCTGAACTATTCTTCGTCTGATCTGATCTCTTCTCAATCTAATCTGATCGGTTCTCTGTCTGATCTGATCTGTTCTCGGTATGATATGATCTGTTTTCAATCTGTCCTGATTTGTTCTCGGTCTAATCTGTTCTTGGTCTGATCTGTTCTTGGTCTTATCTGGCCGGTTCTTTGTCCGATCTCATGTGTTCTCGATTTTATTGGATATTTTTTTTTTGTCTGATATGATATGGTATTGGTCTGATCTGATTTGTTCTAGGTGTGATCTGTTTTTGGTCTGATATGATTTGTTTTAGTTCTTATTTTGTCTGTTTTTGGTCTGGTTTGATATCTTATTGGTCTTTTATTTCACTTGTTTTCGGTCTTATCTGATCTATTCTCGGTCCAATCTCATCTGGTCTCGGTCTGAAAGGATCTGTTTTCGATGTGATTTGATCTGTTCTCGATCTGATCTAATCTATTCTCGGTCTGAATTGATCTGTTCTCAGTCTGATCCAATCTTTTATCGGTCTGATATAATCTGTTTCTTATATAATCTGATATGTTCTTGGCCTAAATCAGACTTGTTTTTGGTCTGATCTTATCTGTTCCCGGTCTGATCTGATCTGACCTGTTCCGGTTATGAACTGATCTGTTCTTGGTCTCCATTGATCTGTTCCTTGTCTGATATGATCTTTTCTCATCTTTTTCCGGTCTGATCTGATCTTTTCTCGGTCTGATCTGATCTTTTCTCGGTCTCATCTGATCTGTTCTCGGTCTGATCTGTTCTTGATCTGATCAAACCTGTTTTCGGTCTGATCTGTCCTCTTCTTGGTCCAATCTGGTCTCGGTCTGATCCAATCTGGTCTGATTTGATCTGTTCTTGATCTGATCTTTTCTCGGCCTGAATTAATCTGTTTTCGGTCTTATCTGATCTTTTATTGGTCCGATCTGATCTGTTCTTAATCTGATCTGATCTGTTCGCAGTCTTAACAAATCTGTTCCTTGTCTGGTCTAATGTGTTTTTGGTCTTATCTGATTTGTCCCCGGTCAGATCTTTTCTGTTATCGGTCTGATCTTTTTTTTGTCTGATCTGACCTGTTTTTGGTATGATCTGATCTATTATAGGTCAGATTTGATCTGTTTTCGGTCTAATCTTATTTGTACTAGGTCTCGTCTGATCTGTTCCCATCTGTTCTGTTCTGATCTGTTCATGGTCTGATCTGGTCTATACTCGGTCTTATTTTATCAGTTCTCGGTCTGATGTGATATGTTATCGATCTTATCTGATCTATTCTTGGTCTGATCTGATCGCTTCTTGTTCTGGTCTCATCTTTTCTCAATATATCTGATCTCTTTTTGATAAAATCTGATATTCTCGTTCTGATCTGATCTGTTCTCGGTTTGATCTGATCTGGTCTTTGTCTCATCTGATTTGTTCTTGGTCTTGTCTGATCTTTTCTCGGTCTGATCTCATATGTTCTTGGTCTGATTTGATCTATGCTCGATCTTATCTGATCTATTCTCGGTCTGATCCGATCGCTACTCGCTCTGATCTCAAATTTTCTTGGTAGATCTGATCTCTTTTAGATATAATCTGACATTCTCAGTCTGCTCTGATCTGATCTTTGTCTGATCTCATCTGTTCTCGGTTTGATCTGATCTGGTCTTTGTCTGGTATGATATGTTCTCGGTCTGACCTAATCTTTTCTCGGTCTGATCTCATCTGTTCTCGGTCTGACCTGGTCTTTGGCTGATTCGATCTTTTCTTGGTCTGATTTAATCTAGGTCTGATCATATCTGCTATTCCTCTGATCTGATCTATTCTCTGGCTGATCTGATCTGATCCGTTATCGGCCTGATCTAACCTGTTTTCTTTCTGATCTGACATG
This sequence comes from Artemia sinica, assembly GCA_027921565.1. Lineage (NCBI taxonomy): Eukaryota > Metazoa > Arthropoda > Branchiopoda > Anostraca > Artemiidae > Artemia > Artemia sinica. Next base: position 2,088,778 of record JAPEVW010000033.1, read on the forward strand.
TTGTTGGTCTTATCTGTTCTTGGTCTGATTGGTACTTGGTTCTATCTGGTCTGATATAATCTGTTCTTGGTCTAATTTGATATATTCTCTTTCTTTTATGATCTACTATCGGTCTGATCTGATATTTTCTCGGTCTTTTATCTGATCTGTTCTTGGTCCTATGTGGTCTGTTCTCGGTCTTATCTGAAATGTTCTTGGTGTGATCTGTTTTTGGTCTGATCTAAAATGTTCTTGGTCGTATCTGATTTGGTCTGATTTGTTCTCGATATTTTCTGATCTGTTATCGGTCGCATTTGATTTTTTCTCAGTTTTATATCATATGTTCTTGGTCTCATCTAATATTTTATTAGTCTTTTATCTGATCTGTTCTCGGTCTTATCTAATCTGTTCTCAATCTGATCTGTTCTTGGTCTTATCTGATCTGTTTTCGGACTGATCTGATCTTTTCTCGATTTTATCTGTTCTTGGTCTGATCAGATATGTTCTCGGTCTAACATGATCTGTTCTGCGTTTGATCTGACATGTTCTCGGTCTTTTATCTGTTCTCGGTCCAAAATGATCTGTTCTCGATCTGATCTGAGCTTTTCACGGTCTGAACTGATCAGTTCCTTGTCTGATCTGTTTTCCGTCTGATCTGATCTTTTCCTGGTCTGGTCTGGTCTGTTCTTGGTCTCATCTGATCTGTTCTTGGTCTGATCTGATCTGTTCTCAGTCTTTTCCGTTCGTTATTTTATCTTATCTGATCAGTTTTTGGTATGATCTGATTTTTTCTCGGTCTAATCTGATCAGTTTTTGATATGATCTGATCTGTTTTTGGTCTGATCTTTTCTTTGTCTGATTTGATATTTTCTCGGTCTCATTTAATCTGATCTAGGTATGATTTATCTGTTCTTCGTCTGATATAATTTGTTCTTCATCTGATCTGATCTCTTCTCGATCTGATCTTTTCTCGGTATGATATAATCTGTTTTCAAACTGTCCTGATCTGTTCTTGGTCTTATCTGTTCCGTTATTGGTCCAATTTCATCTGTTCTTGATTTTATCAGATATTTTTCGGTCTGATATGATCTGTTACCGGTCTTATCTGATGTGTTCTCGGTTTCATCTGATCTGTTCTGGGTCTGATCTGATCTCTTATCGGTCTGTCATCTCATATGTTCTTGGTCTTATCTAATTAGTTCTCGGTCTGATCTGGTCTCGGTCTGAAAGGATCTGTTTTCGATCTGATTTGATCCGTTCGTAATCTGAATAATAGATATAATTTTAGAATTAAATATATATTTTCTTAGTTCACTTTTTTCTGATGAATAATGCATTTCTTCCTTTCTGTGCCATTGTTGTAATATGACTCGTCCTATAAATATTTTTAACAAAATATTTGATTCGGCAAACTTGTCAGAATTCGGCAAACACATTTCGTTTATCTCTTTATTTTGTTATTCTGCAGTTCCTTGTTTGAATTTTTTACCTTAATGAGATTAAAATAAGCTTACCTCATTAATCTTTCAGTTTACATTATGCATCGGACTAATTAAGATAAGGACTTATAATTAGGCTAAATCAAACAAAAGGAATGAAGATTTCGTTTACAGCAACTTATGTTTATGAAGGGTCGTATAAAGGATTTTTTCAAAGGAATTTTGCAAAATGATTTTTTTTTTGGTTAGCAAAATTATTTTATAAAAATATACTAATTTAAAATATAAAAATATAGCGCCCAAAGTTCGTTTATATTCAATGTTATTACATTTTTACGAGTTAAACAATAATTTCTTGGGGAGGGGGATCAAATTTTTGGTATGGGGATCAATCCTTTGGTAGGGCTAGGGCATCTCTGTCTGATGTGATATGTTCTCGGTCTTATCTGATCTGGTTTTGGGTCTAAGCTGATCTCTTCTCGGTCTGATCTAGTCTGTAATGGGTCTTATCTAGTCTGTAATGGGTCTTATCTTATCTCTGTCTGATGCGATATGTTCTCGGTCTTATCTAATCTGTTTTCGGTCCAAGCTGATCTTTCCTGGTTCTGATCTGTTTTCGATATCATCTGATCTGTTTTCGGTTTGATCATGTCTATGTGGGATTTTATCTTATCTGTTTTCTGTCAGATGTGATTTGTTCTCGGTCTGAGCTGATCTCTTCTTGTTCTGATCTGATCTGTTCTCAATAGATCTGGTCTCTGTGTGAAAAGATACGTTTCGGGTCTGATTTGATCTGTTTTCGATCTGATCTGATCTCTTCTCAGTCTAAATCGATCTGTTCCTGGTCTGATCTGATCTTTTATCGGTCTGATCTGATCTGTTTTCTATCTGATCTGATATGTTCTTTTTCTGAACTGATTTGTTCTAGGTCTGATCTGTTCTCGGTCTGCGCTGATCTGTTTCATATCTAATCTTATCTGTTCTCGGTCTGATATGGTCTGTAATGAGTCTTCTCTTATCTGTTCTCTGTATGATGTGATATGTTCTCGGTCTCATCTGATCTGTTCTCAGCTGATATATTTTCGTTTTGATCTGATCTGTTCTCGTTTGTTCTGATCTGTTTTTGATCTTATCTGATGTTTTTTCGGTCTGATATGATCTGTTCTTTGTCTGATCTGATATGTTCTCGGTAGGATCTTATCTGTTCTTTGTCTGATCTGATCTTTTACCGGTCTGATGTTATCTGTTTTTGGTTTAATCAAATCTGTTTTCAATATGATCTGATCTGTTCTCAATCTGATCTGGTCTGTACTGGGTCTTATCTTATTTGTTCTCTGTCTGATTCGATATGTTTTCTGTCTTATCTGATCTCTTCTCATTCCTATCTGATCTGTTCTTGATAGATTTGATCTGTTTTTGATCTGATCTGTTCTTAGTCGGATCTGATTTGTTCATTTTCTGATCTGATCTGTTCTCGGTCTGATATGGTCTGATCTTATCTGTGCTCGGTTTGATCGAATCTGTTTTTATCAGATCTGTTCTCGGTCTGATCTCGTCTTTACTATTTCTTATCTTACCGTTTCTCTTTCTGATGTAATAGGTTCTCGGTTTTATTTGATCTTTTCTCGGTATGAGTTGTTCTTTTCACGTTCTGATCTGGTCTTTACCGGGTCTTATCTTGTCTTTTATTTTCTGATGTGATAGGTTATCGGTCTTTTCTGATCTGTTCTCGGTATGAGTTGTTCTTTTCTTGTTCTGGTCTGATCTGTTGATAGTTTTGATCTGTTTTTGATCTGATCTTATGTTTCCTCTTATTGATCTGATCTGTTCTTTATCCAAATACATTCTTAGACCACACTGGCTATACATGACAAATGAAGCTCAGAGAGGAGAGAAAGTAACAAAATGAAAAATAAAATCAAAAAGGGTGAAAAAACGAGGATTTTGTCAGCCAGCGAACCATGAAGATGACAAAATATAAGCAAATATTTCGACAAGGACCTCCGCCAAGTCGTCCTCAGTGCTAAAAAAAAAAAAAAAAACAAAATCTAACCTTTCGAAGTTTACTATACAAAGACAGAACAGACACTGAATAAAAACCAGGCAGGATTCAATGAAAATGAATTTACCAAGATGATTGGGCAAGGATCTTTCGTCTTGCAATAGTTTTAGCTGGTCTACAATTTCGGTTTTCATTAGATATGCAAATAGGTTCTTTTAAGTTTTTTCGGGTGAAAATATTGATTGAGTCCTTCAAGATTAAACTGTCGTAAATTGGGCTTAATGAAATATCTCCAGTATCTCTATTTATTGCTAAATTTTGGTTCATATATTTTTTTTTATCTCAATTACCTCTTTAAAAGTTTGTGGTACGCCATTTACAGTTGATATTAAGGTTGCCTCGTCAAACAGAACTAGATGGGTCGGATTTACGAAAATATGCGAAGCCAATACCGAATCAAAGTTGTCATTGTTATTTTTTAATCTCAGGGACTTATCTATTGAAATTCTGTGCTCATGCAAACGTTCACCTAGTTGTTGATGGGTCCTACCAATGTAAAGTTTTCCACAAGAACACAGGATTCTGTAGACACCACTACCCAGTACAGGGTCTGTTTTATCCTTTCCTGAGATGAAAAAGTGTTCAACTTTTTGTTCGGCTTTGAAAGAAACAGAGAGATTATGTTTTTTTTTAAATTTTCCCAAGTTTATCGCCAAGTTTTGGGATGTATGGTAAAACGATGAAAGTTTTTTTCTCAATTGCCGGTGTAACTGAATCAAGGGGGACAAGCTCCCTATTTTGTTCTTTTATTTTTTTAATCGTCTATCTATTATATTTTCAATGAGTTTGATTGGGTAACCATTGCAGAAAAGAATATCCTTGACATAATTTAGTTCAGAATTTATATGATTACGGCAACAAATGTTTAAAACTCTGTCTTATGTGATCTTTTCTCGGTAGGATCTGATCAATTCTTGGTCTAGTCTGATCTTTTCTCGGTGTGATCTTTTCTTGGTCTGATCTGGCTTTTGCTCTTTCTTATCTTACCAGTTCTTGGTCTTATCTGATCTGTTCTCGGTCTGATCTATTTTGTTTTATCTGATCAGTTTTTGATATGATCTGTGTCTTGGTCTGATCTGATCTGTTCTTTGTCTGATTTGATCTTTTCTCGGTCTCATTTAATCTGATCTAGGTATGATCTATCTGTTCTTTGCCTGATTTGATCTGCTCTTCGTCTGATCTGATCGGTTCTCTGTCTGATCTGATCTGTTCTCGCTATTATATGATCTGTTTTCAATCTGTCCTGATCTGTTCTTGGTCGTATCTCATCTGTTCTTGATTTTATCGGATATATTTTCGGCTTGATATGATCTGTTAACGGTCTGATCTGATGTGTTCTCGGTCTGATCTGTTTTTAGTCTGATCTGATCCGTTATTGGTCTGATCTCGGTCTGATCTCTTCTCGGTCTTTTATCTCATATGTTCTTGGTTTTATCTGATCTGTTCTCGGTCCAATCTGATCTGGTCCTGGTCTGAAAGGATCTGTTTTCGATCTGATTTGATCTGTTCTTGACCTGATCTGATCTCTTCTCGGTCTCATCTGTTCTCAATTTTATCGGATACATTTTCGGTCTGATATGATCTGTTATCTGTCTGATCTGATGTGTTCTCGGTCTGATCTGTTCTTGGTCTTATTTGGTCTGTTTTCAGTCTGATCCGATCTTTTATCGGTCCGATATAATCTGTTTTCTATCTGATATGTTCTTGACCTAAATCAGAGTTGTTTTTCGTCTGATCTTATCTGTTCCCGGTCTGATCTGATATGTTCTATGTCTGATCTGTTTTGGGTATGAAGTGATCTGTATTCGGTCTGCATTGATCTGTTCCTTGTATTATCTGATCTGTTCTTGGTCTGTTCTCATCTTTTTCCGGTCTGATCTGATAAATTCCAAAAATTAAGCCATTTACAAGAATTATTTGATTTTCTTTACCTTTTCTGATCAGCAGCTTCTGACCCCCCCCCCCCCCAAAAAAAAAAAAAATGATGGATGTTTGCCGAAGTGACAAACAGGAAAGAAATTTATTAAAGAAGCTGGTTTAGTTACATAAATACAAATAAGTGAAAATCTGATTACAAGAAGTATAAAACATTTTAATTAAAATTGATTATTCAAATCCAAACTTCATTAGTGAGACTTTGAATTTTAATTATCCACATATCAAACAGTTCGTGGTAACGAACTTTAAGTAAGGAGCGACCCGGCTCAGTAGTAACCAAAACTCTAAAAACGGAATTCTCATACCAGTAGATAAATCAAAAGAATTCAATTTTTATGCTTATTTCAAATTTATAAATGTTATCAAATTTAGTCTAACCCATCAAAAGTTACGAGCCTGAAAAAATTTGTCTTGTTTTTGAAAAAAGGGGGAAACACGCCCAAAAAGTGATATAATCTTAATGAAAATCAAACCGTCAGATTCAACGTAAAAGAATGTCCTTCTGTAGATTTTTCAATCTCCCGTCTGCAAAAATATGGAATTTATTATCTTTTTTTCCAAAAAAAAGATAAGGGATGTATGTTTATTTGTTTTTTTTTCCCAGAGGTGATCGTATCTATCCAGTAGTCCTATAATATCGTGAGAGGGCTAATTCGAACGGATATTAAAAGTTCTAGTGGCCTTTTTAAGTGACTAAAAAATTAAAAAAAAAATTGAAATAGCCATTTTTTTTTTAGCATAGTTGAAAATCTAATAAATATGTCTTTGAGGATGACTTAGTCCTCCAAAGTTCCCGGAGAAAGGGGTGCAAGTTATGAACTTTCCCCATTGTTTATGTTTAGTATTGGTTATTGGGAAGTATACAGACGTTTTCGGGAGGGATTTTTCTTGGTGGTGTGGGGAAGGTGGTCAAAAAAGGGCTCACGTGGGAGGATCGATCCATAAAGGATGTTTCCTTGGGGGAAGGGACATTTCTATGAAGTGGACGCCGGATTTCCCAGCATTGTTTGAAAAAACGATAAGAAATTTTCTCAACTGAAAGTAGGCTAAGGAGCAACATTAAAACTGGAAACGAATAGAAACTACTATAACTTACAACCCCCTGCCCTTAGGGCTTTGGGGGGTTGCCATCCTCAAATAAATAATTTCCTGATCTTTCATCTACTTTAAACAAAATGGCTATCTCACAATCACAAAACATTCAATTGGTTGAATGTTTTTGGAGAAATGGTGGGGCGGGAGGGGGGTTAATTGTCCTCTAATCACTTTCAGCCATTAGATAGGACACTAGTCCCTTACAATTTCAAATCGAATAAGCCGTTTTTGAAGTTTATTCGACAACTCTGTCATTACGATGTGGCCTAGTCTAAACAAAAAAAAAAACAACAAAAAATAAATAAATAATATGTTGCGCTGCCTATGATTAATTGGATATAACGCGACGATATGGAGGACAAAAGTACTTCAAGATTGGGCATGCAAATGAAAGCTAAACTCTCAAACAATGGGGTTTAGTTTATGGAGAGAAATTTTCTTATGGAGGGAAAATGTGCTGTAATCAAGTTTAAAGTGCCAATCAAACAGTTCGTGGTAACGAACTGTAAGTAAGGAGCGACCTGGCTCAATGGTAACCGAAACTCTAAAAACGGTATTTTGATACCAATAGATACATCAAAAGAATTAGATTTTAATTCTGATTTCAAATATATAAGTTTCATCAAGTTTGATCTTTTCTATCAAAAGTTACGCGCCTGAGAAAATTTGGCGGATTTTAAAAAAAAAGGGGGAAAGACCCCCTAAAAATTATTGAGCCTTAATGAAAATCACACCATCATATTCAACATATCAGAGAACCCTACTTTAGAGGTTTCAAGCTCCTATCTACAAAAATGTGGAATTTTCCATTTTTTGCCAGAAGAAAGATCACGGATGCGTGTTTATTTGATTTTTTTCCCCAGGGGTCATCGTATCGACCCAGTGTTCCTAGAATATCGTGGGAGTGCTCATTGGAACGGAAATAAAAAGTTCTAGTATCCTTTTTAAGTGACCAAAAATAATGGAGGGCAACTCAAATTTTGAGATAGCCATTTTGTTCAACATGGTCGAAAATATTATAACTATGTCTTTTAGGATGACTTAATCCCTCGAAGCCCCCAGAGGGAGGGCTGAAAGTTATGAACTTTACCCAATTTTAACATATAGCATTGGTTATTGGGAAGTATACAGACGTTTTCAGGGGGAATTTTTCTGGTAGTGGGGGTGGGGATGGGTCGGGGGTTATATGGGAGGATCTTTTCATAAAGGAAGTTGTCATGGGGGAAGGGATTTTGCTATGAAGGGGGCATCGGATTTCCCATCATTATTTAAAAAAAAATCAGAAATTAAATATAAAAAAACAAGTTTTTCAACTGAAAGTAAGGAGCAACATCAAAACTTAAAAAGAACAAAAAATATTAGCTATATGATTGGGTCACTTCTGTCCTGCCTCACCTTAAGCAAGATTTTTTAGTACTTTCATAAGAGCTATTTATTCTAATTAACGGCCTTTGTGATTAAGGGGTCATTTTTAAAGAATTGGAACAAAATTCGAACTTTAGCTTAAAGAGCAAGGTATTGACTAGGGGGCAAACCCCCTAATATACGTATTAAAAATATATGAATATAGAAGTTCGTTACGTAAGTTAATTCGTAAGTTACGTATATTTATTACTAATAAAAACATTCGTAAATAAAATTCAACAAGTTTCGAGAAAGCCATTTAACAAAATAAAAGTAAAATTAATATTCAAATTTCTTTTTAATTATTCATGCACGGTGAGCCAAAATCAAAACCTGCATTAATTAAAAAACGCTCACAAATGAAATAAAAAAAAACAAGTTATATTTTAACTGAAAGTAAGGAACGACGCTAAAACTTAAAACGAGCAGAAATAATTCCGTATATAAAAGGGGCTGTCCCCTCCTCAACGCCTCTCTCTTTAATACTCTTAATTTGCAAAGGCAAAGAATCTTTCTTTTATCCAGTAACAATTCATTAAAAGCATTTTTTGTTAACCGATAATCTGTTATGGCAGTATATTTTCCAAATAACCTACCATGCGTATTAACCGTTTATTTTTCAAGCAAAAAAAAAAAAACAATTCACCCTTTATAATAATGCTATTAAACTTCTTATCTACCCTATTAATTTTTTAAAATAATGAACCTGTATCCTCTCTATTTCCACCTCCCTTTCGCGTCCCCATATCTCTACCCCATATTGTATAGCAGGTACTATTCTATTTGCAAAAATACTTTTTTTTTAGCTTGATTTCTTTTGCTCCTATATTCTTAAGACAATTCTTTAAGAATATGCCAGTTATTTTACCCCAGCCATATGAAGAATTATGTATTTTGCAATTGCATCTGTCTGGGTTTTTATGAAAAGTAACAAAAGAGACGAAAATTAACGAACAAGAGAGTAGTGAAGAATTACAGTATGCAAAGTAACATTTGCCAGGGAGAGTCACTGTTGATAAATCTCTAGGGGTAAAACCGTGATTAAGTGATTTTGGGGGAACCAATTTTTTTTCGGGTTGACACATAAATTTTTGGGGAAATACCCAAAAATTTTGGGATAGTGGAAGCCCTGCTTGATTTCTAATCAGGAAAATTGAAATACTCAACAACATAATATTTATACACATGGTTTAAATCTTTAAGTTGGCTGCTTTCAATACTGAGCGGGCTGATCAGGGGCGGATCCAGGATTTTTTTATGGGGGGGGGGGGGGAATAGGTTGATCCAATAAACTTGCGTTATAAGCAAGTTCATTTAACGCAAACTTCCGTTAGTTAAGTAAATTACACTACTTTAGGGAGCGCGTGCCTCCCTCGCTCTCCCCCTGGATCTGCCACTGGGGATGATTGCGCATCAGTGTATTTAAATATAAATTGTAGTATTCAAAATAAAATATGATGAAAGTGTTGGTATCAATTCTAAAATGTTTTAATCAGAAGTTAAAAGGAGAAAAAAATCTAAATGAAAAGAATGAAAATTTTACCGGTACTTGTATGATCTACGCCCTACTTAATATTCTTAAAACTATATGAAGATATCAGTACCAATATAAGAGGCTATGTCAGTGATAATAGCTAACCAGAGGAGGTTAAAAAAAACAGTACCTAAAGTTCTTTTGATATAGAACTTTAGACCTCTTAGACCTCTAAGATTTAGACCTCTCTTGCCCCCCCCCCAATAAAAATGCTGGAAAATCATCCCTACAAAGGGGGTTGAAATGAAAGGGGTTGTCCCCCCTGAACGCCTCGCTCTTTACGCTAAAGTTTGACTTTCTCACAACTAAAGTTTGACTTTCTCACAAGTTCTTTGCATTAAAAGTTAAAATTTTTCTTGATTCACAAACCCCTGAATCACAAAGGCCGTTTAATTAGAATAGATACCTCTTTTGAAAGCACTAAAAAAAAACTGTAGGGTAAAAAGCTAGGTAATGACTTGGGGGTGAACCCCCTTATATACGTAATAATTTCTTTTCGTTTTAAGTTCTAATGTTGCTTCTTACTTTCAGTTGAAAAAACTTGTTTTTTTTTTTAATTTAATTTCTGATCGTTCTTTAAATAATGCTTGGAAATCCGGCGCCCCCTTCATAAGAATGTCGCTTTCCCCAAAGAAACATCCTCCATGGATCTTTCCCTACAAGGGAAAGAACTTTATTGAAAATCACACCGTCAGATTCAGCGTATCAGAAAACCCTATTACTAACGTTTCAAGCTCATATCTGGAAAAATCTGCAACTTTGTATTTTTTGCCAGAATAAAAATATACGAATATTGAAGTTCCTTACGTAAGTTAATTTGTATATTACATCAGAACCAAATTTAGAGACAGCCAGTTAGAAAAATAAAAGCAAAATTTATATGCAAATTGCGTTTACTTATTCAATGACGGTGAGCCAAAATAAAAGCTGCATTAACTAAAAAACGATCAGAAACTAAATAAAAAAAACAAGTTTTTTTAAACTGAAAGTAAGGATCAACATTAAGACTTAAAACGAACAGAAATTATTCCGTATATGAAAGGGGCTCTCCCCTCCTGAATGCCTCACTCTTTACGCTAAAGTTTGACTTTCTCAAAACTCTTATTTTTTTTAAACAATAAAAAACTTCATATGATGCTCGAGAAAGTCTAATCTGGGGAAGTTTAAGGAGTCTTACCCAAAATTTGATGATTTGGGTGTATTTTTTTCAATTTCAAGTTAAATATACGAAAACAACCTTTTAATACTAACATTAGTGTTGTATTCTGTAAGCCAAAAACTGGTTTATAATATTGAATTTGAAGGGTTTCTAGTTTCTCTGCCAGCTAATCCCCCATATTTCTGATTTGTAATATAGGATAGGTATTATTTTAGTATTAAATATATATTTGTGCAGCCTTAATTCACTTATTTCTGGTCTTCAACATCATATTTTCTCAAGCGGAAGTGAAAAAGTTACTATTTTGCAAAGACGCTACTCGGTTAACTGTAATAGTCTTTAGTATAGTCACTTCAGTTGACTTAGAAGTTCATAATTTTGGAGTTTTTCCAATAACTGAGCTTACCTTTTTTCTTGATTAAATAAAAAACAAGTTTCTTTTTTTACTAAAAATAAGGACCTTAAAAAAGAATTTGAAAACGAAAAATGAGTTTTTTTTTTAATTAAAAATTAAAACCAACAATTATTATTCCATGTTTGGTGGATATGCCTCTCCAACAATTATGTTTGATGGAGGTGCCTCTCCTTAACATCCCACCCATTACGGGAAAATAGGTTTTCCAGCACAGCAAAGGAATTATCTTACCATTGATATTTGCTAATGCTGTATAATTGTGGACTCATGTCTGCTAAACATATACAATACGTTGGAGGGATCCTTTTCGTATCTCAGATTTTGGCCCCAATAGGAGTTTGGCCATCTGTAAAAAGGAGCATCGTCGAAAACTCTAAGGGGCACATATTGGGGTCCTTGAACAGATGTATGTTTTCTCCCCACTAACACATAATCTATTTGGGCATCAATGAACTAAAATATCATATATTAATATCAAAACCAACTTGTTTTTATTGTTCAAAAAAGTAGCATTGTGACAAAGAGTCAAGGTTTAGCGTAAATAGCAAGGCGTTGAAAAGGGGACAGTGTCTTTCATATACCGAAAAAATTATGTTCCTTTTAAGTTTTTTTTATCACTTATTATTTTCAGTTAAAATAAATAGTTTTCTGTTTCATTTCTGAACGTTTTTAAACTGAAACAGGTTCTAATTTGGCTCACCTACTTGAAAAATTGAAGCAAAATTTGTATATATCAATTTTGACAGAGTTATTCTGTATATGGAGGATCCCCCCTTCTCAATACCTTGCTCTTTACACTAAATTTTGTAGCACTTTTAAAGAAGCTTCCTATTCTAATTAAACAAACCCTATGGTTCAGTAGCCGCTAATAAATTGGGATAAACAGTGAAGTTTTAGCGTATTGAGCAAGGAAGTGGGAAGGGGGGCAATTCTTTATATATGGAATAATTTCCTTTCGTTTTTCAAATAATGTCGGTAAGTCTAGCTCACTCTCTAAGAAATATACCTCTCCCCCTCAAGGAAAACTCATCTTTGGAAATATCATCCATATTAAAGTGCATCCCCCCTCCCCGTCAAAATTAAATCTAAACAGTTCTATCCTCGCTGAGAATCCCCCCTCCCTGTAAAATTTCTTGCGAAAGATTAAGCCTTAAACACTCTTCTTAGCATTCTTTCATTTGAATTAGACTTTAACCTCTAATCGGGGAAAATCCTCCTTCCGTCGAATTTATTTCCCCAAAATTAATACACGCCAAAACCAACCTCTGTATAAGTCCCCAAGAACACCTCCGCAGGAATAGTTTGGCAAAGAGAATGTAAGGTAATTAAAAAGAATTTCGTATAGTACTTCACCCAAATTCCCCCAGTGTCATATTTCCCATGGAAAATCAACCACATGAAATTTCCCTCCCTAGGGTAGATTCTCCCAATAGAAATTTACCCCAAGTACAACCCCTCCCTCCCAGAAAAATGTTAATATACTTTCCAATAACAAAGACTATACATAGACAATGGTGACATTTTCATAACATACCGGCCTATCTCCGCAGACTCTGGGGTTTCATTTTAAACATAAAGACATAGTTATTTTATATTTCAACAATACTGAAGAAAATGGCTGTCTCAAAATTTAGGTCAAATAACTGCTGGAAAAAATGGGCATTTGAAGGGATACAGCTGCCCTCCAATCTTTTGGTCACTTAAAAGAGCACTAGAACTTTCAATTTCCGTTCAAATTCTTCTTCTTCCGATCTTTTAAGACATTAAAATTCCACTTTTTTCAGATATGAGCTTGAGACTTTTACAGTGAGGTACTCTGGTACGTTAAATATGACGGCGTGATTTTCATCATTTTTTTTTTTTTAATTTATGGGATGTTTCCCCTCTATTTTAAAAATCAAACAAATTTTCTCAGGCTCGTAACTTTTTATGGATAAGATTAAGCATGATGAGTCATATGGTTTTACTGATAATATTTCGGTTACTAATGAGTCGAGTCACTCCTTACACGCAGTTCGTTACTACGAACTGTTTGATTTGATACAGCATTGCAGATCTTTTTAACCTAATCTCGATAGCTATTATCACTGACATAGCCTCTTAAATTGGTACTGATATCTTCATATAGTTTTACCATAACGTTATTATTGATCATAAATCATGATTAAGGCTTCATAATGTCTTAATTTGGAATATGAATTATCCTTTATCTTTATCATTGGAGTTTGGTCTTCTTTAAAACAAAGCATCACGGGAAACTTTACGGCCTTCTAATTGGTGCCCTTGAACTGATGTATACTTCCTCTTTAGTAACACATAATCCCTTTGGGTATGAACTAAAATACCAGAAATTAACATTAAAACAATTAGAGCCGGAAGCGCCCTATTTAAAAGCGGAGTCCACAGCTATTTTTTGAATATAAAAAGTTTTTTAATAAACATATAGTTCACATTCTAACTTTGAATACAAGTGAGATAACGTATATTCAAAATGTCTTGTCAGCAATTTGCTTCTACTTCGACCGAGGATATTCTTGAAGATATTATAAGAACTACCTTATTCGATAACCAGACGGGAAAACAAGGTTAGTCCTTTTGTTTTATTTTGTTCAGTAAATAAATAGAAACAAAAATTTCCATTTGAGTACCTTCAGTTCTTCACAATAACCCGTAGAATGTTCTGAATCTTCAGAATCCCTACACATTGTACAAGTGAAGGGATTACTCTGTATCTTAACCCTCCCTAAATACTTTCTTCTCCCCCCCCCCCCAAGTGGCATAAAAGCCCCCTTTACTAATATACCCCATTTTAAAGTATTATTTTGAAGCCCAAATTTTATATATATTTCTTATCCCCAGGCTTCTTTAATTTTTCTATATATTCCAAGGGATTCTGAATAAATCTTGTCTTCTTGCCAAACCTGATCTCTTGATCTTGTAGCACTTTTTCGACAGCTTTGGCAATTAGTCCTGTATCCGCCCGAGGTCCAATGCCATTATTCCATCAGCCTCATAGCCCACAATTGTCTAGTATACCTTAATTTGCAAAGGCTAAGAATCTTTTCTTTTATTCAGTAACAATTCATTGAAAGCATTTTTGTCAGGCGATAATCCTGAATAGCAATAATTTTTTCCCAATAACCTACTATGCGTACTAACCGTTTATTTTTTAAGCTAAAGAGACCCAGTTCGCACTTTATAACAATGCTATGAAACTTTTTATTTATTAATTTTTGTAGCCTGTAGCTTTTGTGGATTGATATCCTTTGCTCTTGTATTCATAAGAAAACTCTTTAAGAATATGCCAGTTAAACTTTTACCTTTACTTCACATTAGAGCTATGTTTCTTGTCTACTTACAATTTGAAACAAGTCTAAAGTCTAGGTAGGCATACTCTCCCCTCCTGTAATCAAAATTTTCTTCAGATGACTTAGCCCGCCTTACAACAACCATTACTGCTGACTTCTCTAGATTTAAAACCAGTCTCTTTTCCTTATTAAATAAAAAAAAACAAGTTTTTTCAACTGAAAGTAAGGAGTGACATTAAAACTTAAAACTAACAGAAATTATTCCGTATATGAAAGGGGCTGTCCCCTCCTCAACGTATCGCTCTTTACGCTAAAGTTTTTTATTGTTTTAAAAAATAAAGTTGTGAGACAGAGTCAAACTTTAGCGTAAAGAGCGAGGCATTGAGGAGGGGACAGCCCCTTTCATATACGGAATGGTAAGATTATGATGATGGGTAAGATTAAACTTGATGAAACTTGTATATTTGAAATCAGAATTAAAATCTGATTCTTTTGATGTATCTATTGGTACCAAAATTCCGTTTTTTAGAGTTTCGGTTACCATTGAGCCGGGTCACTCCTTACTTACAGTTCGTTACCACGAACTGTTTGAAAACATTTTTATACACTCTCTATTGCACGCTGGAGATTCTCTCCACCATTTGCCAATAAAGCTATATGATCGGCGTACAAAAATGCGGACATTTTTAATCAAATAATTGCAATTCACTTACTTTCCTTTTCCTTAAATAAGTTTCAATTTCATTAATATACAACGAAAAAATCTTCGGAGACAAAGTACAACCTTGTTTTACCCCTAACCAGCTAAATATTTCCCTCGACGTTTCCTTACGACCCCACACTACAAACATTACCGTCAAATACTTTGGTATTAAAATTCGCACCTTTTATTCCTACACTCCTCATTATAGAATGTCCTAATAGCCTGGTTCTCTCTATTTTTGAGAAAAAGCTTGTCTACACCATTGCCCAAACTTATCATACTATTATTCCCTTCAATATATATATATATATATATATATATATATATATATATATATATATATATATATATATATATATTATATATATATATATATATATATATATATATATATATATATATAATATATATATATATATATATATATATATATATATATATATATATATATAATATATATATATATATATATATATATATATATATATATATATATATATATATATATATATATATATATATATATATAATATATATATATATATATATATATTATATATATATATATATATATATATATATATATATATATATATATATATATAAGTTAAAAACTGCCAATATTCTTAAAAATTATCCGTCCAACGCTTTGGCACTGCTCAGTAGAATTAAATGCTGGGAGTTAAGTAGGCTATTGTTTGTTTATTTTTCTGTAATTACTTATATTTTTTCATTTTTATATACTTTTACTTTAATTGACATACTTTTTCCTTGTCCTTTAGGAAATTAAATAAAAAAAACAAGTTTTTTAAACTGAAAGTAAGGAGCGACATTAAAACTTAAAACGAACAGAAATTATTCCGTATATGAAAGGGGCTGTCCCCTCCTCAACGCCTCGCTCTTTACGCTAAAGTTTTTTATTGTTTTAAAAAATAAAGTTGTGAGACAGAGTCAAACTTTAGCGTAAAGAGCGATGCGTTGAGGAGGGGACAGCCCCTTTCATATACGGAATAATTTCTGTTCGTTTTAAGTTTTAATGTCGCTCCTTACTTTCAACTTAGAAAACTTCTATATTCGTATATTTTTCTTCTGGCAAAAAATACGATATAGTTGCAGATTTTTGCAGATATGAGCTTGAAACATATGTAATAGGGTTTTCTGATACGCTGAATCTGACGGTGTGATTTTCATGAAAATTATTTCACTTGTAGGGGATGTTTCCCCCCTCTTTAAAAAATCAGGTAAATTTTCTCAGGCTCGTAGCCTTTGATGAGTAATACTAAACTTAATAAAATTTATATATTTAGAATCAGCATTATAAACACATTCTTTTGATACATTTATTGACATCAAAATTCCGTTTTAAAAGTTTTGATTACTATTGAGCCGTATCGCTTGTTTTCTTATGTTTTTTTTTTTATTACGTATATGTTACTACGTATATGAGGGGGTTCTCCCCTTAGTCAATACCACGCTCTTTGCGTTAAAAGTTAAAAAAAAATTTGATTCACTAACCCCTGAACATTTATTGACATCAAAATTACGTTTTTAAAAGTTTCGATTACTATTGAGCCGTATCGCTTGTTTTTTTTATTACGTATATGTTATTACGCATATGAGGGGGTTCTCCCCTTAGTCAATACCAACTTCTTTACGTTAAAAGCTAAAATGTTGCTTAATTCACGAACCCCTGAATCAAAAAGGCCGTTTAATTAGAATAGATAGCTCTTTTGAAAGCACTAAAAAAAACTGTAGCGTAAAGAGCGAGGTATTGACTTGAGGGAGAACCCCCTCACATACTTTATAATTTCTGTTCATTTTAAGTTCTAATGTTCCTTCTTACTTTCAGTTGAAAAAACTTTTTTTTTTTATTTAATTTCTGATCGGTTTTTAAATAATGCTTGGAAATCCGGCGCCCCCTTCATAGAAATGTCCCTTACCCCAAAGAAACATCCTCCATGGAAATATTCTCCAGAGTAACCCCCATCTCTAGCCCTCCCCCCTCCAGAAGAAAATCCTTCCTGAAAACTTCTGTATACTTCCCAATAACCAATAAATAATGCTGGCAAGTCCGGCGCCCCCTTCATGGCAATTTCCCTTCCCCCATGAAAACTTCCTTCATGGACAGATCCTCCAACATAACCCCCGACCCACCCTTCCCTCCCACTACCAGAAAAAAACCCTCCTGAAGACTTCTGTATACTTCCCAATAACCAATACTATATGTTAACATTGGGTAAAGTTCAAAACTTTTAGCCCTCCCCCTGGGGACTTCGGGGGATTAAGTCATCCTAAAACACATATTTATCATATTTTTGACGATGCTGAACAAAATTGCTATCTCAAAATTTTGATCGGGTGACTTTGGGGAAAAAATAAGTGTGGGAGGGGGCCTAGTTGCCCTCCATTTTTTTTGGTCACTTAAAAAGGGCACTAGAACTTTTAATTTCCGTTCCAATGAGCCCTCCCACGATATTTAGGACCCCTGGGTCGATACGATCACCCCTGGGGAAAAAAAAACAAAACAAAAAAAAAAAATAAACACGCATCCGTGATTTTTCTTCTGGCAAAAAATGCAAAATTCCACATTTCTGGAGATAGGAGCTTGAAACCTATACAGTAGGGTTCTCTGATACACTGAATATGATGGTGTGATTTTCATTAAGGTTCTATAACTTTTAGGGGGTCTTTCCCCCTTTTTTTGAAAAACAGCCAAATTTTCTCAGGCGCGTAACTTTTGAGGGATAGCACTAAACTTTATGAAAGTTATATATTTGAAATCAGCATTGAAATTTGATTTTTTTTTATGTATCTATTGGTATCAAAAACCCGTTTTCTCGAGTTTCGGTTACCATTGAGCCGGGTCGCTCCTTACTTACAGTTCGTTACTACGAACTGTTTGATTGTTTGTCTCGAAGCTTTATTAAATACAGAAAGAAAGCAAGCTTTTTCAACTGGAAGTAAGGAGGGGCATTAAAACCTAAAACGAACATAAATTATTACATATAGGATGGGGGCTGCCCCCTCGTCCGCACTCACTCATCACGCTACAGTTTTTTGGCATTTAATTAAAGTTACTTATTGTTCTAATTAAACGACCCTTGGGTTCCAGGAGTTGTTTTTAAAGAATTGGGATAGAATTTAAACTGTAGCGTAAGGAGCAAGATGCTGAGGAGGGGGCAACCCCCTCATCTAAGTAATAATGTCCGTTAGTTTCTAGTGTTGATGTTGCTCCTTACTTTCAGTTGAAAAATCGTGTTTTTTGTTTTTTAAATAACACCAGGATACCTGGCTCCACCTCCGAGGAAAAATCCCCCTCCCCATAGAACTATCCTCTGGACCATTCAATCCTGGCAAAAATTTACCCTGGACAATTACCCATAACATCTCCGTAAAATTGAATCGATAAAGAGAAAGTAAGACATATAAAGAAATTTCGTATATGAATTTTGACAAATTCACCCAGTAGGCCTATATAATTTTCTCTGAAAATTTCACCCAATGGGAACTATCCTCTGATAAGATCATTTTGGGAAAAAAGTGATATGGGAGGGGGCTTAAATGCCCTCCAATTTTTTTGGACAATTAAGAAGGGCACTATAACTTTTGATTTCCCTTAGAATGAACCTTCTTCTGACGTTCTAGGCCAACTGGGTCTGTACGATAACCCCTGGGAAATAACGAACTGTTTAATCAAACAATTCGTGGTAACGAAAAGTAAGTAAGGAGCGACCCGGCTCAATGGTAACCGAAACTCTAAAAAAGGAAATTTTGGTACCAATAGATACATCAAAAGAATCATATTTTAATTTTGATTTCAAATGTATAAGCTTCATCAAGTTTAATCTTACCCATCAAATATACGCGCCTGAGAAAATTTGGCTGATTTTCGAAAAAAGGGAGAAAGACCCCCTAAAAGCTATAGAACCTTAATAAAATTCACACCATCATATTCAGCGTATCAGAGAACCCTACTGTAGAGGTTTCAAGCTCCTATCTACAAAAATGTGGAATTTTGCATTTTTTGCCAGAAGAAAGATCACGGGTGCGTGTTTATTTTTTTTCTTTCAGGGGTAATCGTATTGACCCAGTGGTCCTAGAATATCGTAAGACGGCTGATTGGAACGGAAATTAAAAGTTCTGGTGCCCTTTTTAAGTGACCAAAAAATGGAGGGCAACTAGGCCCCCTCCTACGCTCATTTTTTTCTCAAAGTCACCCAATTAAAATTTTGAGATAGCCATTTTGTTCAGCATAGTCGAAAATCTAATAAATATGTCTTTTACGATGACTTAATCCCCCACAGTTTCCAGGGGAAGGGCTGCAAGTTATGAACTTCTCCCATTGCTTACATATTCTATTGGTTATTGGGAAGTATACAGACATTTTCAGGAATAATTTTTTTCTGGTGGGGGGGGGAGGGGGGCTGGAGGAGGGGGTTACTCGGGAGAATCTTTCCATGGAGGATGTTTCTTTGGGGTAAGGGACATTTCTATGAAGGGGGCGCTGGATTTCCAAGAATTATGTAAAAAACGATCAGAAATTAAATTTAAAAAAACAAGTTTTTTCAACTGAAAGTAAGAAGCAACAGTAAGAAGCGTGGTATTGACTAAGGGGAGAACCCCATCATATACGTAATAACATATACGTAATAAAAAAAAACAATAAAAAAAACAAGTGATACGGCTCAATAGTAAGCGAAACCTTTAAAAACGGAACTTTGATGTCAATAAATGTATCAAAAGAATGGGCTTATAATGCTGATTCTAAATATATGAATTTTATTAAGTTTAGTATTACTCATCAAAGGCTACGAGCTTGAGAAAACTTACCTGATTTTTTAAAGAGGGGGGAAACATCCCCTAAAAGTGAAAAAAATTTAATTAAAATCACACCTTCAGATTCAGCGTATCAGAAAACCCTATAATATAGGTTTCAAGCTCATATCTGCAAAAATCTGCAACTTTGTATTTTTTGCCAGAAGAAAAATATACGAATATAGAATGTCGTTACGTAAGTTAATTTGTAAATTACGTCAGAACCAAATTTAGAGACAGCCATTTAGCAAAAGAAAAGTAAAATTTTGATGCAAATTTTGTTTACTTATTCAATGACGGCGAGCCAAAATAAAAGCTGCATTAACTAAAAAACGATCAGAAATTAAATAAAAAAACAAGTTTTTTAAACTGAAAGTAAGGAGCGACATTGAAACTTAAAACGAACATAAATTATTCCGTATATGAAAGGGGCTGTCTCCTCCTCAACGCCTCGCTCTTTACGCTAAAGTTTGACTCTGTCTCACAACTATACTTTTTTAAAACAATAAAAAACTTTAGCGTAAAGAGCGTGGCGTTGAGGAGGGGACAGCCCCTTTCATATACGGAAAAAGTTCTGTTCGTTTTAAGTTTTAATGTCGCTCCTTACTTTCAGTTTAAAATACTTGTTTTTTTTTATTTACTTTACACATCAAAATTCAAACAGAGATCGTTGAAATATTGGTTGTTTTTTTCTGCGTTACCAAAATTATTGTATTCATAAAACTTTACAGCTTCACGAAATGTAATTTCGAATTGTAATCCAGTTTTTCTTAAAAAACTTGGAAGAAGGCCAACCTTCACAGTAAGGAGTAAAAAGGAGACAGCCCCCTTCGTACTAGAAATAATCTATTCAATTGGGTTTCAAATCTTTTCCTTGCTTTCTGTTGAAAATCTCTTTTTTTTTATTTAATTTGAGTGTTTTTCTGTCTGGCTATCGAATATGATAGTTTTTATATTATCTTTAAGAATTTTCTCGGTCAAAGTAGAAGCAAATTGCTATGTATATATATATATATATATATATATATATATATATATATATATATATATATATATATATATATATATATATATATATATATATATATATATATAGTATCTTTTATGAATGAGATATCTTTTATTGATTTTTTTTTCAGGGAAGGAAACCCCTTCCAAAAGATTTCGTATGAATTACACAAAGAAACAAGTCTGTGAACTAGAAGAAGAATTCAAGAAAAATATATACATCAGTAAACAACGCAGGATAGAACTGTCACGCTCAATCCAAGTAACTGAGCAGCAGATAGTAGTTTGGTTCCAAAATAGAAGGTCGAAATTGAAAAAGAATACAAAAGCTCTAAGAAAAGCAGAAGAAACAAAGAATAATTCAAGTAGATTTTGTCAACCAGAAAACCATTATGTGAACAATTTTATGTTTACTTTTTCTGGGCCTACACATATACAAGGCCCCATGACCAGTTCAGGCTGTGAACCAGTGACCCAGTCAATGAACCTTGTGGAAAACAGTGTAGGTGATTGTTTTACTACCTCAAAGATATCTTTTCCTATGACAAGTACATTAAGAGAACAAGTGAACCAGTCAGTAAGTAATTGCAGCAATTTTTCATTTCCAGTCTCTGCACATACGGGTATGTTTTATCCAACGGAAGGGAATATAGCTAAGGATGATAAAAACACGGTACTAGCACGGTGGCCTTCCAATGAAAGATATTTAAATCAACAATATTTTAACAGTAATCATACTAGCCAACAACATCAACAATACCAACCCTACCCAACCCAACCTACGAATACCAACCATCAACAATACCAACCCCAACCTACGAATACCAACCACCAACAATACCAACCCTACCAACAATTTTATGATCCAAGTGTTATCCAACCTTATTATAAGACCGATTCAGTGTCCCATACAAGCTCTATTCAGCAAAACATGTTCCCAGTCTCTTTGGAATATTACAATAATAATAAGTTAGATTTTAATTTTTAGCTTGTATTGGGGTTGACCAGCGCATTTCATTTGGGCAACCTTACTTAAAATTCCCATGCTTTTCTCAAAGAATTTTTATTTTGTAACTTTGACCTGAAATTTTTTGAGATAGGTTGATTTAGTTTCATTTAAGCTGTATAAACGTATTTAGTTGCATATATATTTGGTTAGTATATTTGACGACACTTAGTAGAATCTCACAAGACGTAAATGTACAACTTTTGTAAATGAATAAAATCTTTTGTACATATCTGAATTTTTGTTAAGCTTTTGATTTAAGATGGAAAAATTGTTACTTTTACAGAAAATTGAGCTGTAATTTTATTATATATACATATATATATATATATATATATATATATATATATATATATATATATATATATATATATATATATATATATATATATATATATATATATATATATATATATATATATATATATATATATATATATATATATATATATATATATATATATATATATATATATATATATATATTATATATATATATATATATATATATATATATATATATATATATATATATATATATATATATATATATATATATATATATATATATCATATATATATATATATATATATATATATATATATATATATATATATATATATATATATATATATATATATATATATATATATATATATATATATATATATACATATGTATATATATATATATATGTGTATATATATATATATACCAAAATATAATTTTGGTAACAATATATGCATAGAAAGAATAACCTTTTTACGCTGATTTCAAATCAGATAAGTATCATCAAGTTTTGTATTATCAATCAAAAGATAAAAGCCCGAGAAAATTTGCCTGCTTTTAAAAAATCGGGAAAAACATCCTCCAAAGGTCAAGGACTCCAATTGAAAATCAAACCATCGCTTTCATTATATTAAATAAAAAAAAACAAGTTTTTTAAACTGAAAGTAAGGAGCGACATTAAAACTTAAAACGAACAGAAATTATTCCGTATATGGAAGGGGCTTTCCCCTCCTCAACGCCTCGCTCTTTACGCTAAAGTTTTTTATTGTTTTAAAAAATAAAGTTTCGAGACAGAGTCAAACTTTAGCGTAAAGAGCGAGGCGTTGCCCTTTTTAAGTGATAAAAAAACTGGAGAGCAGCTAGGCCCCCTCCCACGTTCATTTTTTTTATCAAAGTCACTTGACTGAAATTTTGAGATAGCCATTTGGTTCAGCCTACTGGAAAAATGTAAAAACTATGTCTCTAAGGATAACTTAACCCCCCACAGTCCCAAGTAGAAGGGCTGCAAGTTTCGAACTTTGCCCATTGTTTACATATAGTATAGGTTATTGCGAAGTATACAGATATTTTTTTCTGGTAGGGGGGGGGGGGGGGCTGGGGGAGTTGTTTTACGTGGGAGGATCTTTCCATAGAGGAATTTTTCATGGGGAAGGGAATTTTTCATGAAGGGGGTGCCGGATTTCCCAGCATTATTTAAAAAACGATCAGAAATTAAATTTAAAAAAAATGTTTCTTCAACTGAAAGTAAGGAAGAACATGAAAAGTTTTACTAACAGAAATTATTACATATATTAGGGGGTTCGCCCTGTCGTCAATACCTCGTTCTTTACACTAAAGTTTTTCTTAGTACTTTCAAAAGAGCTATTTATTCTAACTAAACGGCCTTTGTGATTTTCAAACAGTTCGTGGTAACGAACTGTAAGTAAGGAGCGACCCGGCTCAATGGTAACCGAAACTCTAAAAAACGGAATTTTGGTACCAATAGATACATCAAAAGAATCAGATTTTAATTCTGATTTCAAATATATAACTTTCATCAATTTTAATCTTACCCTTCAAAAGTTACGCGCCTGAGAAAATTTAGCCGATTTTCGAAAAAAGGGGGAAAGACCCCCTAAAAATACATATAGTATATATATATACTTTACATATAGTATAGGTTATTGCGAAGTATAGAGATATTTTTTCTGGTAGGGGGGGGGGGGCTGGGGGAGTTGTTTTACGTGGGAGGATCTTTCCATAGAGGAATTTTTCATTGGGGAAGGGAATTTTTCATGAAGGGGGTGCCGGATTTCCCAGCATTATTTAAAAAAAGATCAGAAATTAAATTAAAAAAAAATGTTTCTTCAACTGAAAGTAAGGAAGAACATGAAAAGCTTTACTAACAGAAATTATTACATATATTAGGGGGTTGGCCCTGTCGTTAATACCTCGTTCTTTACACTAAAGTTTTTCTTAGTACTTTCAAAAGAGCTATTTATTCTAACTAAACGGCCTTTGTGATTTTCAAACAGTTCGTGGTAACGAACTGTAAGTAAGGAGCGACCCGGCTCAATGGTAACCGAAACTCTAAAAAAAGGAATTTTGGTACCAATAGATACATCAAAAGAATCAGATTTTAATTCTAATTTCAAATATATAACTTTCATCAAGTTTAATATTACCCTTCAAAAGTTACGCGCCTGAGAAAATTTGGCAGATTTTCGAAAAAAGGGGGAAAGACCCCCTAAAAATTATAGAACCTTAATGAAATTCACACCATTATATTCAGCGTATCAGATAATCCTACTGAAGAGGTTTTAAGCTCCTATCTACAAAATATGGAATTTTGCATTTTTTGCCAGAAGAAAGATCACGGGTGCGTGTTTATTTGTTTGTTTGTTTGTTTTCCCCAGGGGTAATCGTATTGACCCAGTGGTCCTAGAATATCGTAAGAGGGCTCATTGGAACGGAAATTAAAAGTTCTAGTGCCCTTTTTAAGTGACCAAAAAAATGGAGGGTAACTAGGCCCCCTCCCGCGCTCATTTTTTCTCAAAGTCACCCAATTAAAATTTTGAGATAGCCATTTTGTTCAGCATAGTCGAAAATCTAATAAATGTGTCTTTTACGATGACTTAATCCCCTAAAGTTCCCAGGGGAAGGGCTGCAAGTTATGAACTTTGCCCATTGCTTACATATTGTATTGGTTATTGGGAAGTATACAGAAATTTTCAGGAAGAATTTTTTTTCTTGGGGGGGGGGGCTGGAGGAGGGGGGGGGGTCTAAGGCTGGCTGGTAGTAATTGTGCATGTAGGGTTTTGTAAAGGGTGATGTGTACCCATACAAGTTTAATAAACTTCGGGTTTTGTTGTTGATGTGTTATAATTTTTTTAATAAAACCTTTTTCTCTCTAAGACCGAGACCAGATCTATTAACAACAGATCACATCAGAACAAGAAGAGATCAGCTCAGAACGAGAGCAGATCAGATAAGATCGAGAATTTATCACATAAGACAGAGAACAGATAAGATAAAATCCCTTATACACAAGGTCAGACCTAGAACAAATCAGATCATATCGAAAACATATCAGAACGAGAACATATCACATCATACAAAGAATAGATAAGATAAGACCCATTACAAACCAGATCAAACCAAGAACAGATCGGATCAGAACGAGATCGGATCAGGATCGGATCAGATCAGATCAGCTTAGACCAGAAAAAAGAGATCAGCTTAGATCAGCTTAGACAGAAAAAAGATAAGATAACACCCAGTGTAGACCAGATCAGACTGAGAACAGATCAGATCATATTGAATAGAGATCAGAACGGGGAGAGATCAGCTAAGACTGAGAACAGATCAGACCAAAACCAGATCAGATCAACCGAGAACAGATCAGATGAGACCAAGAATAAATCAGATCAAGCTGCGAAATAATCAGTTCAGAAATCAGAAATCTAAGGAACAGATCAGTTCAGACCGCGAAAAGATCATATGACACGAAGAACAGATCAGAATGGACCTAGAACAGATCAGATCAAACCAAGAACAGATCAGATCAGACCGAGAACAGATCGGATCATACCGAGAAGAGATCAGATCAGACCGAAAACAGATCAGTTGAAGCCAAGAACGGATCAGAATAGAACGAGAACAGAGCAGATCAGACCAAGAAGAGATCGGATAAGACCAAGAATCATCAGATAAGATCGAGAACCGATCAGATGAGACAAAGAACATATCAGACAAAAAAGATCAGATCAGATAAAGAAAAGATTAGATGAGGCCAATAACAGATCAGATCAGATCGAGAACAGATCAGATCAGACCAAAAACAGATCAGATAAAACAAGAATAGATCAGATCAGACCGATTAGATATAAGAACAAGAACAGATTAGATCAGACAGAAGACATATCAGACGGAGCAAAAATAGGATTAGGCCAAGAACCGGTCAGTTCAGACCGAAAAAAAGATCAGATTGATCCAGAAAAGATAAGATCAAAATGAGAAAATATCAGATCAGACAAATAACAAACCTTTTTAGACCGAGAAAGGATCAGATAAGACTGAGAACACATCAAATCAGATTAAGAACTGATCAGATAACACCGAGCACAGATTAAATCAGACCGAGAACAGATCAGATGAGACCAAGAACAGATCAGATAAGACTAAGCACAGGTCAGGTCAGACCGAAAACAGATCAGGTGAGACCAAGAACAGATCAGATAGGACCGAGAACATATCATATTGGACCAAGAACAGATCAGATAAGACAGAGAACAGATCAGATCAGACCGAAAAAAATCAGATCAGACGGAAAACAGATCAAATCAGACCGAGGAAAGATGTGATAGGACTGAGAACAGATCATATCACACCGAGAACAGATCAAATCAGACAGAGAACAGATCAGATCAGTCCAAAAACAGATTATATCAGAGAAAAGATCAGATCAGACAAATAACAGACCTTTCTAGATCGAGAAAGGATCAGATAAGACTGAGAACACATCAAATCAGACCAAGAATAGATCAGATAACACCGAGCACAGATAAAATCAGACCGAGAACAGATCAGATGAGACCAAGAACAGATCAGATAAGACTGAGCACAGGTAAAATCAGACCGAAAACAGATCAGGTGAGACCAAGAACAGATCAGATAAGATAGAGAACAGATCAGATCAGGCCAAAAAAATCAGATCAGACGGAAAACAGATCAAATCAGACCGAGGAAAGATGTGATGGGACTGAGAACAGATCATATCACACCGAGAACAGATCAAATCAGACAGAGAACAGATCAGATCAGTCCGAAAACAGATTATATCAGACAAAGAACAGAGCAGAACAGACGGAGAAGGGATTGGACAAGACCAAGAACACATTAGATCAAATTGAGAACAAATCAGATTGGACAAAGAACAGATCAGATCAAACACAAAACAGATCAGGTCACACCAAGAAAAGATAGGATCAGATCAGACCAAGAACAAATCAAAGAAGACAGAGAACAAATCAGATAAGACCGATAAGACCAATAAATAAATATGTATTTTTGTCCAACCCCATGTATGGACACTATAACCAATGTAGTAGAATTTCTCTCCGTACCTGAACAGGGTCGTATTCATAAAATTTTCATAAGGGAATTCAACAGAATTTTTAAATGAATAAAAAACGACTTTATAAGATGCACCAAAAAATGTTATATATATATATATATATATATATATATATATATATATATATATATATATATATATATATATATATATATATATATATATATATATATATATATGTTTTTCTCTTCTATGTTTTTACAAGTTGGACAAAGAATCCTCTTGGTACTGCCTTGTGCCTGAAACATACGAGTACTGAAACATATTAGTTTTAAGTTATCGATTATAAGCTCAGAGCCAGAAAAAATAACCTTCATTTAAAGAGAAAGAAGGAAACATGTAATATCGATAAAAATCAAATCATCAGATCACTTACCTTGGTATTATTCTTAGTAAAGACGGCGGGAGTAGTGACGTCGTTAAAAATAGAATAGCCAAGGCTCAGGGTGTTTTTCTTACAGTTGAAAAAATTTTTCGAAGAATAGGAAGATAAGTCTGCAAACCGAAATTAGAATATTAAAAGGTATAGTGATGACAGTGATCCAATATTGCTCTGAAGCTTGGATGCTCCGGAAAATGGATGAAGATTTGCTAGATGTTTTCCAGAAAGTTTGCCTAGGAATTGCTCTGTAGATTTAACTGTAGTTTAACCCCACTTTTTAGGGCTATAATGGGAGAAAGGTTGAGAAGCCTGGGGATTTTCTGCGGATGAAAGATGACATATTGTCCTTTTTGCCAAACCGACTAGGGCTAAAAAAGAAGGCAGGTTGTCCTTGGATGGGGAGGGAGGATCTAATAAAGAATGGTTTATAAGAAACGGACCTTCCTGGGATGGGGTAAAGAGGAAGGCTTTGAATATATAAGGATGGAGGAGCATTGTACATGGCTGTAGTGGCCTTAGTTAGTTCTCTGCTGCAGCGAGTTGTTAAACTGATACTTATTTTTCATTTGACCCGGGGAAACCCATAGAAAAATTCCCCAGGAATTCCAGCCTAGCTGATAATATGCACCGGAGGATTCCTCTGGAATATCTCAAAATATAAAATTGAGTCTCCAAAGAAAGAGTAAGACAAAAAAAAAGTATTTCGTATAGGAATTCTGGAATTACCCTGTATAACTTACCCTGAAAAGCACCTCCCTACTCAGAAGCTTACCTCTTCACGATAAATTCTACCCTGAAAAATGTAGTCATACTTTCTTATATATATACTATATAAAAACAAACGACAAACTTCATAGGTTGTAGCCCTTTTCCTGGGATATGTGGAGGATCATGTTAAATAGGTCAATTTTTTTTTTTGGGGGGGGGGGGTAAGGGCGTGAAGGGGGCTAACTTCTCCCTGAATAGTTTTGTTTACCTAAAAAGGATATTAAAACTTTTCATTTCCATTCAAATGAGTCGTTTTCTGATTTTTATCAGAATCATTCCTAGGAGGCACAAAAAAAAAATAAATAAATACGTATCCATACTTTTCTCCTGGCAAAAAAATGGAAAATTCTACATTTTTGCAGATGTGAGCTTAACAAATCTACAGCAGAGTTATCTGATATAATGAAAGCGATGATTTGATTTTCAATCGGAGTCCTTGACCTTTGGAGGATGTTTTCCCCGATTCTTTAAAAGCAGGCAAATTTTCTCGGGCTTTTATCTTTTGATTGATAACACAAAACTTAATGATACTTATCTGTTTTGAAATCAGCGTAAAAAGATCATTATTTCTATGCATATATTGTTACCAAAATTATATTTTGGTATATATATATATATACATATATATATATATATATATATATATATATATATATATATATATATATATATTTATATATCAAGGCCGTGTCCAGGGGGGGGGGGGGTTTACGCGGTTTGAACACCCCCCCCCCCGAAATTTTTGACCGACTCGAAAATAAGTCGAAAATTAGTAAAACCTAGGTAAAAATAAGTAAAATTAGTCGAAAACTGAGTCAAAAATTAGTAACCCCCCCCCAAAAAAAAACAAGTCAAAAATTAGTAAAACCCCGCCTGAACAAAAATCCTGGATACGGCCCTGATATATATATATATATATATATATATATATATATATATATATATATATATATATATATATATATATATATATATATATATATATATATATATATATATATATATATATATTATATATATATATATATATATATATATATATATATATATATATATATATGTATATATAATAAAATTACAGATCAATTTTCTGTAAAAGTAACAGTTTTACCATCTTAAATTAGAAGCTTAACAAAAATTCAGATATGTACAAAAGATTTTATTTATTTACAAAAAATGTACATTTACGTCTTGTGAGATTCTACTAAGTATCGTCAAATATACTAACCAAATATATGTGCAACTAAATACGTTTATACAGCTTAAATGAAACTAAATCAACCTATCTCAAAAAATTTCAGGTCAAAGTTACAAAATAAAAATTCTTTGAGAAAAGCATGGGAATTTTAAGTAAGGTTGCCAAAATGAAATGCGCTGGTCAACCCCAATACAAGCTAAAAATTAAAATCTAACTTATCATTATTGTAATATTCCAAAGAGACTGGGAACATGTTTTGCTGAATAGAGCTTGTATGGGACACTGAATCGGTCTTATAATAAGGTTGGATAACACTTGGATCATAAAATTGTTGGTAGGGTTGGTATTGTTGGTGGTTGGTATTCGTAGGTAGGGGTTGGTATTGTTGGTGGTTGGTATTCGTATGTTGGGGTGGGTAGGGTTGGTATTGTTGGTGTTGTTGGCTAGTATGATTACTGTTAAAATATTGTTGATTTAAATATCTTTCACTGGAAGGCCACTGCTGACTTGCTAGGACCGTGTTTTTATCATCCTTAGCTATATTCCCTTCCGTTGGATAAAACATACCCGTATGTGCAGAGACTGGAAATGAAAAATTGCTGCAATTACTTACTGACTGGTTCTTTTGTTCTCTTAATGTACTTGTCATAGGAAAAGATATGTTTGAGGTAGTAAAATAATCACCTACACTGTTTTCCACAAGGTTCATTGACTGGGTCACTGGTTCACAGCCTGAACTGGTCATGGGGCCTTGTATATGTGTAGGCCCAGAAAAGGTAAACATAAAATTGTTCACATAATGGTTTTCTGGTTGACAAAATCTACTTGAATTATTCTTTGTTTCTTCTGCTTTTCTTAGAGCTTTTGTATTCTTTTTCAGTTTCGACCTTCTATTTTGGAACCAAACTACTATCTGCTGCTCAGCTACCTGGATTGAGCGTGACAGTTCTATCCTGCGTTGTTTACTGATGTATATATTTTTCTTGAATTCTTCTTCTAGTTCACAGACTTGTTTCTTTGTGTAATTCATACGAAATCTTTTGGAAGGGGTTTCCTTCCCTGAAAAAAAATCAATAAAAGTTATTATATACATATATATATATATATATATATATATATATATATATATATATATATATATAATATATATATATATATATATATATATATATATATATATATATATATATATATATATAATATATATATATATATATATATATATATATATATATATATATATATATATATATATATATATATATATATATATATATATATATATATATATATATATATATATATATATATATATATTTCTACATAGCAATTTGCTTCTACTTTGACAGAGGAAATTCTTAAAGATAATATAAAAACTATCATATTCGATAGCCAGACAGAAAAACACTCAAATTAAATAAAAAAAAGAGATTTTCAACTGAAAGCAAGGAAAAGATTTGAAACCCATTTGAACAGATTATTTTTTGTACGAAGGGGGCTGTCTCCTTTTTACTCCTTACTGTGAAGGTTGGCCTTCTTCCAAGTTTTTTTAAGAAAAACTGGATTACGTTTCGAAATTACATTTCGTGAAACTGTAAAGTTTTATGAATACAATAATTTTGGTAACGCAGAAAAAAACGATCAATATTTCAACGATCTCTGTTTGGATTTTTATGTGTAATTAAACAGTTTGTTATTTCCCAGGGGTTATCGTATAGACCCAGTGGGCCTAGAACGTCAGAAGAAGGTTCATTCTAAGGGAAATGAAAAGTTATAGTGCCCTTCTTAATTGTCCAAAAAAAATGGAGGGCAATTAAGCCCCCTCCCATATCACTTTTTTCCCAAAATGGTCTTATCAGAGGATAGTTCCCATTGGGTGAAATTTTCAGAGAAAATTCTGTAGGCCTACTGGGTGAATTTGTCACAATTCATATACGAAATTTCTTTATATGTCTTGCTTTCTCTTTATAGATTTAATTTTACGGATATGTTATGGGTAATTGTCCAGGGTAAATTTTCGCCAGGATTGAATTGTCCAGAGGATAGTTCTATGGGGAGGGGGATTTTTCCGTGGAGGTGGAGCCAGGTATCCTGGTGTTATTTAAAAAACAAAAACAAGTTTTTTCAACTGAAAGTAAGGAGCAACATAAACCCTAAAAACTAACGGACATTATTACTTAGATGAGGGGGTTGCCCCCTCCTCAGCATCTTGCTCCTTAGGCTACAGTTTAAATTTTATCCCAATTCCTTAAAAACAACTCCTGAAACCCAAGGGTCGTTTAATTAGAACAATAAGTAACTTTAATTAAATGCCAAAAAACTGTAGCGTGATGAGTGAGTGCGGACGAGGGGGCAACCCCAATCCTATATGTAATAATTTATGTTCGTTTTAAGTTTTAATGCCCCTCCTTACTTCCAGTTGAAAAAGCTTGCTTTCTTTCTGTATTTAATAAAGCTTCGAGACAAACAATTTCCTAAAGGCCAAGGAAAAAGTATGTCAATTAAAGTAAAAGTATATAAAAATGAAAAAATATAAGTAATTTCAGAAAAATACACAAATAATAGCCTACTTAACTCCCATTATTTAATT
This sequence comes from Artemia sinica, assembly GCA_027921565.1. Taxonomy (NCBI): domain Eukaryota; kingdom Metazoa; phylum Arthropoda; class Branchiopoda; order Anostraca; family Artemiidae; genus Artemia; species Artemia sinica. The sequence continues at coordinate 2,120,986 of JAPEVW010000033.1, forward strand.
CTACTGAGCAATGCCAAAGCGTTGGACGGATAATTTTTAAGAATATCGGCAGTTTTTAACTTGGTTATCAAACACCAAAATATATCAGTTTATTATATATAAATATATATATATATATATATATATATATATATATATATATATATATATATATATATATATATATATATATATATATATATATATATAGCTGGTTAGGGGTAAAACAAGGTTGTACTTTGTCTCCGAAGATTTTTTCGTTGTATATTAATGAAATTGAAAGCTATTTAAGGAAAAGGAAAGTAAGTGAATTGCAATTATTTGATTAAAAATGTAGCGTGCAATAGAGACTGGTTTTAAATCTAGAGAAGTCAGCAGTAATGGTTGTTGTAAGGGGGGCTAAGTCATCTGAAGAAAATTTTGATTACTGGAGGGGAGAGTATGCCTACCTAGACTGTAGACTTGTTTCAAATTGTAAGTGGACAAGAAACATAGCTCTAATGTGAAGTAAAGGTAAAAGTTTAACTGGCATGTTCTTAAAGAGTTTTCTTATGAATACAAGAGCAAAGGATATCAATCCACAAAAGCTACAGGCTACAAAAATTAATCGATAAAAAGTTTCATAGCATTGCTATAAAGTGCGAACTGGGTCTCTTTAGCTTAAGAAATAAACGGTTAGTACGCATAGTAGGTTATTGGGAAAAAATTATTGCTATGCAGGATTATCGCCTGACAAAAATGCTTTCAATCAATTGTTACTGAATAAAAGAAAAGATTCTTAGCCTTTGCAAATTAAGAGTATACTAGACAATTGTGGGCTATGAGGCTGGTGGAATAATGGCATTGGACCTGGGGTGGATACAGGACTAATTGCAAAAGCTGTGGAAAAAGTGCTACAAGATCAAGAGATCAGGTTTGGCAAGAAGACAAGAATTAGTCGGGATCCCTTGGAATATGTAGAAAAATTAAAGAAGCCTGGGGATAAGAAATATATATAAAATTTGGGCTTCAAAATAATACTTTAAAATGGGGTCTATAAGTAAGGAGGGCTTTTATGCCGCTGGGGGGGGGGGAGAAGAAAGTAGTTAGGGAGGGTTAAGATACAGAGTAGTCCCTTCACTTGTCCAATGTGTAGTGAGTCTGAAGATTCAGAACATTTTACGGGTTATTGTGAAGAACTGAAGGTACTCAAATGGAAATTGTTGTTTCTATTTATTTACTGAACAAAATAAAACAAAAGGACTAACCCTGTTTTCCCGTCTGGTTATCGAATAAGGTAGTTTTTATAATATCTTCAAGAATATCCTCGGTCGAAGTAGAAGCAAATTGCTGATAAGACATTTTGAATATATGTTATCTCACTTGTATTCAAAGTTAGAATGTGAACTATATGCTTATTAAAAAACTTTTTATATTCAAAACATAGCTGTGGACTCCGCCTTTAAATAGGGCACTTCCGCCTCTAATTGTTTTAATGTTAATTTCTGGTATTTTAGTTCATAGATACCCAAAGAGATTATGTGCTACTAAAGAGGAAGTATACATCAGTTCAAGGGCACCAAATAGAAGGCCGTAAAGTTTCCCGTGATGCTTCGTTTTAAGGAAAGCCAAACTCCAATGATAAAGATAAAGGATAATTCATATTCCAAATTAAGGCATTATGAAGCCTTAATCATGATTTATGATCAATAATAACGTTATGGTAAAACTATATGAAGATATCAGTATCAATTAAGGCTATGTCATGGTGATAATAGCTATCGAGAAAAGGTTAAAAAGATCTGCAATACTGTATCAAATCAAACAGTTCGTAGTAACGAACTGCGTGTAAGGAGTGACTCGGCTCATTAGTAACCGAAATATTATCAGTAAAACCAAATGACTCATCATGCTTAATCTTATCCATTAAAAGTTACGAGCCTGAGAAAATTTGTTTGATTTTTAAAATAGAGGGTGAAACATCCCATAAAATTTAAAAAAAAAATTGATGAAAATCACGCCGTCATATTTAGCGTACCAGAGTACCTCACTGTAAAAGTCTCAAGCTCCTATCTGAAAAAAGTGCAATTTTAATGTCTTAAAAGATCGGAAAAGGAAGAATTTAAACGGAAATTGAAAGTTCTAGTGCTCTTTTAAGTGACCAAAAGATTGGAGGGCAGCTGTATCCCCTCAAATGCCCATTTTTTCCAGCAGTTATTTGATCTAAATTTTGAGACAGCCATTTTCTTCAGTATTGTTGAAATATAAATTAACTATGTCTTTATGTTTAAAATGAAACCCTAGAGTCTGCGGAGATAGGCCTGTATGTTATGAAAATTTCACCATTGTCTATGTATAGTCTTTGTTATTGGAAAGTATAATAACATTTTTCTGGGAGGGAGGGGTTGTACTTGGGGTAAATTTCTATTGGGAGAATCTGCCCTGGGGAGGGAAATTTTATGTGGTTGATTTTCCATGGGAAATGTTACACTGGAGGAATTTGGGTGTAGCACTATACGAAATTCTTTTTAATTACCTTACATTCGCTTTGCCAAACTTTTCATGCGGAGATGTTCTTGGGGACTTATACGGAGGCTGGTTTTGGCGTGTATTAATTTTGGGGAAATAAATTCCACGGAAGGAGGATTTTCCCCGATTAGAGGTTAAAGTCTAATTCAAATGAAAGAATGCTAAGAAGAATTTTTTAGGCTTAATCTTTCGCAAGAAATTTTACAGGGAGGGGGGATTCTCAGCGAGGATACAACTGTCTGGATTTAATTTGACGGGGAGGGGGGATGCACTTTAAGATGGATGAAATTTCCAAAGATGAGTTTTCCTTGAGGGGGAGAGGTATATTTCTTAGAGAGTGAGCTAGACTTACCGACATTATTTGAAAAACGAAAGGAAATTATTCCATATATAAAGAATTGCCCCCCTCCCCAATTCTTTGCTCAATACGCTAAAACTTCACTGTTTATCCCAATTTATTAGCGAATACTGAACCATAGGGTTTGTTTAGTTAGAATAGGAAGGGGATCTATTATCCAAAAAGGAGAAGATAGGCTGTTTTGTGGGTTAATTAGGTCTGTGTCTCCCCGTAAGGATGATTCTCCAGCATTTTTATTGGGGGGGGGGGGCAAGAGTGGTCTATATCTGGATTGTCAAAGGACATGGAATGTATAATATTTTTTCTCTACATTATTGGGGGAGGGGGGCAACTGCCCCCCTTGCCATCCCCAAACGAAGCCCCTGTTTCCCCTTTATATTCTAGCAGTGGAAAATTTTGCATTGAAAAGAAGGATGTCAAAGGGAGTGTAATTGTTCTTTAGCATTTCTCTTTTTTGTATATGGCCTTAAGAGGCTTTTAAAAACAGATTATCATTATTATTATTTATTTTCTTTTATTATCAATAGAATTAAATAGTGTATATGTCCCATCAAAATTAGTATTACACGTTTGAAGATAATTTATATTGTTAACGTTTTTCACATGAAATTTTGACACAGGTTGACTTGTGAAATTAGGCTCGCTTTTAAGTTGCAACCTAAGAAGTTTGAATTGTTTGCAAATTAAGGGGGTTTCTAGTCATTTCAGAAGGGAAAAACCCTTTCTCTTTTATCAACATGCCTAATGTTAATATTTACCAGGATTGATACACTTCAAGCGGTGACCTAACCTGAAGAAAGGGCCAAAGGTCAAATGCTATTATTGTCAATGAATGAGTGTATAAAAAAATTGTTTGGACGGGAAACAATTGTCATTGTCATGACAACAATTGTCAGAGTTTATACGACAATATGTATATCAAAAGAACTTTAGGTACTGTTGTTTTTAACCTCCTCTGGGTAGCTATTATCACTGACATAGCCTCTTATATTGGTACTGATATCTTCTAATAGTTTTAAGAATATTAAGTAGGGCGTAGATCATACAAGTACCGGTAAAATATTCATTCTTTACAATCAAATTTGGATTTTTTTCTAATTTGATTTTTCAAATTAAATCAAATAAATAGTAAAATTTTCTATCATTTAGATTTTTTCTCCTTTTAACTTCTGATTAAAATATTTTAGAAATGATACCAACACTTTCATCATATTTTATTTTGAATACTACAATTTATATTTAAATACACTGATGCGCAATCATCCCCAGTGGCAGATCCAGGGGGAGAGCGAGGGAGGCGCGCGCTCCCTAAGGTAGTGTAATTGACTTAACTAACAGAAGTTTGCGTTAAATAAACTTGCTTATAACGCAAGTTTATTGGATCAACCTATTTTGCCCACCCCCCCCCCATCAAAAACAATCCTGGATCCGCCCCTGATCAGCCCGCTCAGTATTGAAAGCAGCCAACTTAAAGATATAAACTATGTGTATAAATACTGGGTTTTGAATCAAACCTGGCCAAAGTAAACTGGACTTAGGACCTTTAGCGTCATCACTTCCACCACTTTCATCACAGCAACACTTTCTTCCATCCTCTTTCAAGTCGTGCCCCTGAACATTATTTGATGCTTAAACTTGCAGAATAATCATAAAAACTTGTTTTTCCCATCTTGACCCTTTCCAAAATATCACGTTCTCATATGACACGGACTTGCGACGTGTCAAAAATTTGCTGCAGGGGTATTATCTAAGTCTTAGAAGCTTACCGATAAAAAAAAGACCTAATCCAACTCGGCGCTAATTAAGCAGTTCTTGAAACGCTTCTTTGCAATCGTCCCACCAAATTGACACGAACACTGGAGGTAAGATATCCAAAATTCCGAGACACGGACCAAGTTGTTTAAAGCTCCAGGATTTCCAAGTTGTCACGAACAATTAGGATTGGCCCGCCTTCTCCGTTTCTCTCTTCCGATTGGTTGAATTGAAGAGAGGAGCTTTTAATTTGGGAGGCAAAAAAATCCTTTATAAACCAATCAAAACGTAGCATTTATTGCTCCGATCTACAGAAGTTTTTTTTGTAAATTACTTGAAAGCTTTTTGTTCATTCATTAGGGAAATTTAGGGAATTTTATATATATATATATATATATATATATATATATATATATATATATATATATATATATATATATATATATATATATATAGATATATATATATATATATATATATATATATATATATATATATATATATATATATATATATATATATATATATATATATATAATAAATAAAAGTTCAAATAGGGATAAAATCCTTTTAATAGACAGTGATAGAAATTCACAAAAATACCAGATATTTCGGTCACATATACAGTGACCGTCATCAGTAGTAAAACTAAAATAAAACAATTTAAATCAAAAGTTTATATACTAAATAAAATAACACTACATATTATTTGAATCTCTAATTCTTTTCAAAGCAAAGGCGGAAGCTATTCTCTTTGACCTTCTTGGATTCGGTTCATTAGCGTTCAATGATACAACATTTGGACAAAGGTCAACTACATTGGGTGAATTGAACTTTACTCTCTCAGATTTTAATAAATTATCATAGATAGAGTCCAGCCCATATTCACCTGTATCACGATTCAAAGCAATATTCTTGAATAAGATTTTCTTTATTTCAAGAATTTCACGAAAATTTTGCTTTAAACCCCGATCCCTAGAAATCAAAGAGACATTCTCGAACAAAATAAAATGGTCTGGAAAATTAAAAATATGTTCTGAAAGGGCTGAAGTGAAATCTTCAGACTTAGAAACTTGCTTTAAAGCCGAAGAAATAGAATCTTTGTGTTGTAATAATCTCATTTCCAAACTCTGGTTAGTACGTCCCACATATGAGCTTCCACAAGTACATGGGATCTGATAAACCCCACTTTGTTGCCCCAATGAAGTTTGATCCTTCCCAGAATTTAGAAAACTACCCAAAGTATTATTACTCTTTAAAGCTACCCTTAGACCATTGCTTTGTAAAATTCTTTTAAGTTTTTCACTTAGCCCGGGTACATATGGTAAGGAACAAAAAACATCCTTCTCCCGAGTTGTCTCCAAGACTTCCTTAGAAATCTCTAGAAACCTTTTTCTTCTTTTTGAAAAAGTCTGGTTAATTAACCATTCTGGATACATGTTACTTATTAGTATTTTCCTTAGAAAAGACAACTCCTCCTCAACAAATTTTGGCGAGCAAATATTAAAGATCCGATCAGTTAAAGAAATGATCAAACCAATTTTTACTTGGCGAGCGTGACCGGAACTATAAGACAAAAATCTATTGTTATTTGTCGGTTTTCTGTAAATTTTAAAATCCAGACTATTTTGATTTTTCAAAAGAAAAACATCAAGGAAAGGAAGTTTCCCATTCTCTTCCAATTCAACGGTAAACTTTAAATCCCCTCCCAAACAATTAAGATGTTCCAAAAATCCTTTTAAATCCTCCTCCCCATAATTCCATACTGAAATAATGTCATCCATATACCGGCCCCAGAAAATATGTTTTAAAAAATATGAACCTAACGCAATTATTTCAATATTCTCCACAAAAATATTAGCTAATAAAGGGGATAAAGGGGCCCCCATAGGTAAACCATTTATTTGTTCGAAATACTCCCCTCTAAATTGAAAAAAATAAGAGAACTTATTGCACAACCTTACTAAATTCATAATTACAGAAACTTCCAAATCTGTTTTGCCACTAATCAAATCCAAATTTCTTAAGAGCTTTCCTTCTAGAAGAGTTTCCTTCTAGAAGTTTCCTCCTAGAAGTTTCCTCCTAGAGAGTAAAAGAGTCTTCTACATCAATATTTGTGTACATTGATACAATGTCGAAGCTTGAAAGCAAAGAATTCGAAGAAATTTCTACTTTTTTCAGTTTTTCAACCAAATTTGAAGAATTCTTAATATACGAAATTTGTGTAGACAAAAGTGGTTTACAGATTGACACTAACCATTTGCTCAAAACACTTGTTGGTGACCTTGTACTTGACACAATTGGTCGTAATGGTAGGTTAGGCTTATGAATTTTGGGAAGTCCATATAATTTAGGGCACAAGGAACTGCGTGGCAGGCATTTGTAATAGAGTTGAGGTGTAATTTTTCCTTCATCCTTTAAGCATCCTTTAAGCATCCTTTAACGCCTTGCTTTTTACGCCAAACTTTGACTCTTTGTCACAATGCTACTTTTTTGAACAATAAAAACAAGTTGATTTTGATATTAATATATGGTATTTTAGTTCATTGATGCCCAAATAGATTATGTTTTAGTGGGGAGAAAACATACATCTGTTCAAGGACCCCAATATGTGCCCCTTAGAGTTTTCGACGATGCTCCTTTTTACAGATGGCCAAACTCCTATTGGGGCCAAAATCTGAGATACGAAAAAGGGTCTCTCCAACGTATCGTATATATTTAGCAGTCATTAGTCCACAATTATACAGCATTAGCAAATATCAAAAGTAAGATAATTCCTTTGGCTGTGCTTGAAAACCTATTTTCCCGTAATGGGTGGGATGTTAAGGAGAGGCACCTCCATCAAACATAATTGTTGGAGAGGCATATCCATCAAACATGGAATAATAATTGTTGGTTTTAATTTTTAATAAAAAAAAAACTTGTTTTTCGTTTTCAAATTCTTTTTTAAGGTCCTTATTTTAGTTAAAAAAAAAACTTGTTTTTTATTTAATCAAGAAAACAGGTAAACTCAGTTATTGGCAAAACTCCAAAATTATGAACTTCAAAGTCAAATGAAGTGACTATACTAAAGACTATTACAGTTAACCGAGTAGCGTCTTTGCAAAATAGTAACTTTTTCACTTCCGCTTGAGAAAATATGATGTTGAAGACCTAGGCCTAGGGTGGCCACATGCCAACTTTGCTTCTTTTTCTATTTGGGTGCTCTGTGTCTATTATAAAAATTTTCCCAAAATAAGTTTTTTTACATATTTAAAGCAAATTTAGGTTGTTTTTTTTTATCATATGTTCCAACATTCCTTTCCCCTCAAGGACATCTAATACCCCCTCCCCCATTACCCAGATAAGGATGACTTCTTTCCCTGGATATGAACCCTTTCTTGTACCCCAGTAAAAATGCTGAAGCTTCACTAATGTCCAAAAAGTACAAAGTTATTTTCACCTGAAATATATGGCTTCTTTACTATGCTCTTATCTGAATGTTTCAACCAAAAGACCAACCAGAAAGCCCTACCAAAGGATTGATCCCCCTACCAAAAGTTTGATCCCCCTCCCTAAGAAATTATTGTTTCACTTGTAAAAACGTAATAAAATTGAATATAATCAAACTTTGGGCGCGTTTTATAAAGTAGTTTTGCTAACCAAAAAAAAAAAAAAAAAAAAAAAAAAATCATTTTGCAAAATTTCTTTGAAAAAATTCTTTATGGGACCCTTCATATGGATAAGTTGCTGCAAACAAAATCTTCACCCCTTTTGTTTGAATTAGCCTAATTATAAGTCCTTATCTTAATTAATCCGATGCATAATGTAAACTGAAAGATTAATGAGGTAAGCTTATTTTAGCTTAAAAAAAAATATATCCCAAGAAGGTCTTATATGCGATCCCCGTCAAGCGATAGTGATTCAGATCCTGAAATTGAAAGCATCTCAAACAGCGATTCAGATACAACTCTCATAGAAAAGCCGGCTGTGGTACTAAATCCTAACATCCCTAGTGGAAACCACGAAAAAAGTGATAGGCCGAAAGGAAAAAGGGACCTGGACATGATTATAACCCCAAGCAACGATAGTAAGCAGGATCGAAGAAATGTGAGACCAAATAAAGGACCAAAATTGGAAAAGAAACGAAAAAGTCATAGTCCGAAAAAATGTGTCCAAACTCTAGCAGAACGACCATCATTTGTCATAGGTTAGGGAAACAGCCATATACAGAAACTATCAGCTATTACGTGGAATGTACAGGGTCTAAGTAGTAAAAGAGATGTGTGTTTAAATAGTTCATTTTTAGATTCACAAATAACTTGCTTAGTTGAAACATGGTTATTGCCAGTACAGAATATCAGTGTTTGGTTATGTTGTTTTTCGGGTAGATAGAAGGACATCAAGGAATACCAGGAACTATAGAGGAATAATAGTGCTAGTCAACCAACATGAATTTTCCAGTTTAAGTCGTTTGCCAAGCATGTCTGAGAATTTGATATGGTTACGTTTGAATTTTTTGGGGAAGTGGTTTATATTGGGATGTGTTTATATTTCACCAGAAAATGGTTCATATTGTGAAGAGGATACTTGGGCAATATTAGAGGAAGAAATTATTCTTATTAGATCGCGGTATAAAGGATATTCAGTGTTATTAATAGGTGATTTAAACGCTTACACTGCTGAACAATCAGAACTAAATATGAATTTTGTTTCAGATGATGAGGATGACCCTGTAGCAGGGATTATTCCTTCAATGTATTTTATACCACGAATGAACCAAGATCGAAAAAGGAGAGTTAACTCATGGGGGAGGAAATTGCACTCTGTGGAGGTTCTGGTTTGGCAATTGGTAATGAGAGATTTGGTGAGGATGGTAGCTTAGGTGAGTACACTTGTGTTTCTGGACCTTGCTTTAGTTTGATTGATTATATATTGGGTGACACTGGGCTCGAAATTGAATCTCTAAATGTGAAAGTGATACATCGAACAGGATCGGACCACCTTCCAGTTAAAGTAGAGTATATTATTTCTAGAAGGGAATATTGTTCGGTTGAGAGGAGTAACGAGGAGAGGCATGTGAATAAAGAAACGAGGAAGAGAAAGGAGCTAGCAATTTTACCTCCTAGAATAAATTGCAATTGGTCACATGAAAAATGGGCACTGGTCCATGAGAAATTAATTAATGACCCCATAGCGAAAGAAATAGACCATCTGAAGTATGAGGCCGAGGTACCGAATGCCGACCCGGAAACAATAGCGAATAGGTTTTCACAAATTTTAAGCGAATCACTGGCATTAGTAAAATCAGCTGAGAAAAAGAATGAAAGTTTTTATGACAAAGAATGTAAATTCAGTAGCATTAACTTGGATAAAATGTTACAAAATGTAAAGAATGCACCGGATTATGAATCAAAAATCAAGACACTAACAAGTTACCGTTTAGTACGTAAAGAGCACAAAAAATTAATAAAAAGGAAAAAGGAAAATTATAAAAGGAAAGAAAAAGCCACTCTTTTAAAGTACTTTAGAGAAAATAACAGTAGGGAGTTCTGGAAAATCATAAAAAGAGATAGGCAAAAAGACCGACAGTCAGAGGTGCCCGCCCCCGAAACTTGGCCCGATTACTTCAAACTACTACAAGAAGATACCCAGGATAGCAACATACACCTACAAGAGACATTAGGTCTAGATAACAGTGAAGAAACATCATTCCCTCTGAACCAGGAAGATTACGTGTTATGCGACCCAATCACCCCGGAAGAAATTGAAGATTCACTTAACAAAATACGAGGTGATTCAGCTCCCGGGCCCGATGGAATTCCTATGAAGATCTTCAAAGCATTTCGGACTGTTCTTTTACCTTTTTTGGTCTCATTATTTAACCTAATAATTTCAAAGAGGAAGTGGCCAATGACCTGGAAAACCTCGCTTATTCTCCCACTTTATAAGAATGGTAATCCCACTAAACATAGCAACTATAGACCAATAAACCTCCTAAACAGTGCTGGCAAAGTTCTAGAAAAAATTATAGATAAAAGGGTGGGAATGTGGATAGAAGAGAAAAAAATCTTGCAAGAAGAACAAGGTGGGTTCAGACCAGGTTATTCCACAGCTGATAGAGTTTTTGTTATTAATGCTCTTGTAGAAAAGCACTGCAAAGGTAAAGGAAAATTATATGTGGCCCTAATTGATTTGAAATCAGCATTTGATAGTGTAGATCGTGTTTTATTGCTGAATGTTTTAATGAATCTAAGCCTACCAACCCCTTTTTTACAAATTCTATCATCTAATTATTCATTGAATAAAAGTTTTGTGAAAGTTGTTAGGAAGGGAATATCTCTGCCTTTTTTCTCGAAAAAGGGCGTGCGCCAAGGAAGTACACTCTCGCCAAAATTATTTGCTATGTTTATTAATGATATTGTTCCTTATTTCCGACAAAGATGGGCACCTACTCTCCGACTGGGAAATCTGAATATGTCAATGCTACTATATGCAGACGACATTATATTACTGGCAAAGACAAATAATGATTTACAATCTCTCTTGAATCTCCTTGAAAAATTTTTGCAAGAGAAGAAACTAGAGGTGAATGTCACGAAATCCCAAGTCATGATTTTTAGCAAAAAACCCTTGGAATCAGCACCACACTTTTTATTGAATGGAAAAATGCTGGAAGTGGTGGAAAAGGCCAAATACTTAGGTTTCATCCTTTGTCAAAATGGAAAATGGACGAGTCATATTACAACAATGGCACAGAAAGGAAGAAATGCATTATTTGGTATATACAGAAGCACAATAACAGCAGAAATAAGTGAACTAAGCCTCCACAAACATATATTTAATACTAAAATTATGCCTATCCTACATTACGGATCAGAAATATGGGGGTATCAGCCAGCAAAGCAACTAGAAACCCTTCAACTTCAATATTATAAACGAGATTTTGGCCTACACAATACAACACATACGTTAGTTTTAAAAGGTGATCTTGGTATATTTAACCTGAAATTGAAAAGATATATCCAAATCATCAAATTTTGGTTAAGACTTCTAGAACTTCCCCATACTAGACTTGCCCGAGCAGCATATGAAGATCTTCTCCTTCAGTGTAACAAAACATCATGGACAGCACAAATCAAAAGGATATTAGATGAGAATGGATTTTCAAGTTCGTGGGAGAAGGGAAAAGGGCCAGAAGATCATGAAAAGTTCTTCAAGGAATTTAGTGCAAGACTTTAAGGCCAAGAAGTGCAACTATGGCAAGCAGCTGTGGACAAATCTCCGAGTCTTACTTTGTATAGAAAAGTAAAAGAGAATTTAGGTCAGGAATCTTATTTCAAGCTGGGATTGCCCATTAAATATCTGAGGATTTCGATTCAGATTCGAGCAAATTGTCTTCCAATTTATACTAAGGTTGCAAGGAAAAAGAGGGAAGGTCCGGAGGCCGGGTGTAGTTGCTTGAGATGTGGGAAAATGATTATGGGTTGGGCCATTTCCTCCTTCGATGTAAGCAACTCTCTCATTTAAGGGGATTAATTATCCAGGAGGGGGAAGACAGGCTGCTTTGTGAGTTAATGAGGGCTAGGACTCCCCGTTATATTGTGGCAGTAGGATATTTTGTATTGATGGGAAGGATGTCAAATGAAGTGTAATTTTTCTTTAGTATTTGTCTTTTTGTATATGGTTTTAGTTGGCTTTTAAATACAGATTGTTATTATTATTATTATTATTTACTCTCATTAAAGAAAAAAATTCAAACAAGGAACTGCAGAATGATAAAATAAAGAGATAAATGAAATGTATTTGCTGAATTCTGGCAGGGCTTAATTATAGATGTTCGCAAAAACTTCCAGCCAAGTTTAAGCGGGGCTGTCCAATCAATGTTAAAAATATTTAATGGACAAGACATTTTACAACAATGGCACAGAAAGGAAGAAATGCATTATTTGGAAAATATAGAAGCCCACTAACATCAGAAATAAGTGAATTAAGCCTGCACAAATATATATTTAATACTAAAATAATACCTATCCTATATTACGAATCAGAAATATGGGGGATTAACCGGTAGAGAAACTAGAAACCCTTCAACTTGAATATTATAAACCAGTTTTTGGCTTACAGAATACAATACAAATGTTAGTATTAAAAGGTTGTTTTCGTATATTTAACTTGAATTGAAAAAAATATACCCAAATCATCAAATTTTGGGTAAGACTCCTTAAAATTCCCCAGATTAGACTTTCTCGAGCATCATATGAAGTTTTTTATTGTTTAAAAAAATAAGAGTTGTGAGAAAGTCAAACTTTAGCGTAGAGAGCGAGGCCTTCAGGAGGGGAGAGCCCCTTTCATATACGGAATAATTTCTGCTCGTTTTAAGTTTTAATGTTGCTCCTTACTTTCAGTTTAAAAAACTTGTTTTTTTTATTTAATTTCTGATCATTTTTTAGTTAATGCAGCTTTTATTTTCGCTCACCGTCATTGAATAAGTAAACGCAATTTGCATATAAATTTTACTTTTCTTTTGCTAAATGGCTGTCTCTAAATTTGGTTCTGATGTAATTTACAAATTAAATTACGTAAGGAACTTCAATATTCGTATATTTTTATTCGGACAAAAAATACAAAGTTGCAGATTTTTGCAGATATGAGCTTGGAACCTAAGTAATAGGGTTTTCTGATACGCTGAATCTGACGGTGTGATTTTCAGTAAAATTCTTTCACTTGTAGGGGATGTTTCCCCCCTCTTTCCAAAATAAGGTAAGTTTTCTCAGGCTCGTAGCCTTTGATGAGTAATACTAAACTTAATAAAATTTATATATTTAGAATCAGCATTATAAGCCCATTCTTTGATACATTTATTGACATCAAAATTCCGTTTTAAAAAGTTTCGATTACTATTGAGCCGTTTCGCTTGTTTTTTTTTTATTACGTATATGTTATTACGTATATGAGGGGGTTCTCCCCTTAGTCAATACCAAGTTCTTTACGTTAAAAGTTAAAATTTTGCTTAATTCACAAACCCCTGAATCACAAAGGCCGTTTAATTAGAATAGATAGCTCTTTTGAAAGCACTAAAAAAAAACTGTAGCGTAAAAAGCGAGGTAAAGACTTGGGGGCGAACCCCCTTATATACGTAATAATTTCTGTTCGTTTTAAGTTCTAATGTTGCTTCTTACTTTCAGTTAAAAAAACTTATTTTTTTAAATTTAATTTCTGATCGTTTTTTAAATAATGCTTGGAAATCCGGCACCCCCTTCATAAAAATGTCCCTTTCCCCAAAGAAACATCCTCCACGGATCTATTCTCCCGAGTAACCCCTCCTCCAGCCCCTCCCACCAGAACAAAATCTTTCCTGAAAATGTCTGTATACTTCCCAGTAACCAATACAATATGTAAGCAATGGGCAAAGTTCATAACTTGCAGCCCTTCCCCTGGGAACTCTGGTGGATTAAGTCATCCTAAAAGACATTTTTAATTGATTTTCGACTATGCTGAACAAAATGGCTATCTCAAAGTTTTAATTAGGGGACTTTGGGGGAAAAAATGAGCGTGGGAGGGGGCCTAGTTTCCCTCCATTTTTTTCACTTAAAAAGGGCACTTGAACTTTTAATTTCAGTTCCAATGAGCCCTCCTACGATATTCTAGGACCACTGGGTCAATACGATTACCCCTGTGGAAAAAAATAAACACGTTTCCGTGATCTTTCTTCTGGCAAAAAATGGAAAATTCCACATTTTTGTAGATAGGAGCTTGAAACCTTTACAGTAAAGTTCTCTGATACGCTAAATATGATGGTATGATTTTCATTAAGGTTCTGTAGCTTTTAAAAGGTCTTTCCCCCTTTTTTCGAAAATCAGCCAAATTTTCTCAGGCGCTTAACTTTTGATGGGTAAGATTAAACTTAAAACTTATATATTTGAAATCAGAATTAAAATCTGATTCTTTTGATGTATCTGTTGGTATCAAAATTCCGTTTTTTAGAGTCTCGGTTAAAATTGAGACGGGTCGCTCCTTATTCCGTATATGAAAGGCGCTTTCCCCTCCTCAACGCCTCGCTCTTTACGCTAAAGTTTGTTATTGTTTAAAAAAAATAAGAGTTGTGAGAAAGTCAAACTTTAGCGTAAAGAGCGAGGCGTTCAGGGGGGGACAACCCCTTTCATTTCAACCCTCTTCGTAGGGATGATTTTCCAGCATTTTTATTGGGGGGGGGGGGGGGGCAAGAGAGGTCTAAATCTGGTTTGTCAAAGGGCATGGAATGTATAATATTTTTTCTCCACATTATTGGGGACCCCAAACGAAGCCCGTGTTTCCCCGTTATATTCTAGCAGTAGAAAATTTTGTATTGAAAAGAAGGATGTCAAAGGGAGTGTAATTGTTCTTTAGCATTTGTCTTTTTTGTATATGGCTTTAAGAGGCTTTTAAAAACAGATTATCATTATTATTATTTATTGTCTTTTATTATCAATAGAATTAAATTGTGTATATGTCCCATCGAAATTAGTATTAAACGTTTGAAGATAATATTATATTATTAACGTTTTCTCACATGAAATTTTGACACAGGTTGACTTGTGAAATTAGGCTCGCTTTCAATATGCAACCTAAGAAGTTTGAATTGTTTGCAAATTACAGAGAGTTTCTAGTCATTTCAGAAGGGATGAACCCATTCTCTTTTATCAACATGCCTAATGTTAATATTTACCAGGATTGATACACTTCAAGCGGTGACCTAACCTGAAGAAAGGGCCAAAGGTCAAATGCTATTATTGTCAATGAATGAGTGTATAAAAAACATTTTTTGGACGGGAAACAACTGTCATTGTCATGACTACAATTGTCAGAGTTTATACGACAATATGTATATCAAAAGAACTTTAGGTACTGTTGTTTTTAACCTCCTCTGGGTAGCTATTATCACTGACATAGCCTCTTATATTGGTACTGATATCTTCATATAGTTTTAAGAATATTAAGTAGGGCGTAGATCATACAAGTACCGGTAAAATTTTCATTCTTTTCATTTAGATTTTTTCTCCTTTTAACTTCTGATTAAAATATTTTAGAATTGATAACAACACTTTCATCATATTTTATTTTGAATACTACAATTTATATCTAAATACACTGATGCGCAATCATCCCCAGTGGCAGATCCAGGGGGAGAGCAAGGGAGGCACGCGCTCCCTAAAGTAGTGTAATTTACTTAACTAACGGAAGTTTGCGTTAAATAAACTTGCTTATAACGCAAGTTTATTGGATCAACCTATTTTTCCCACCCCCTTCCCCCCCTCCATAAAAAAAAATCCTGGATCTGCCCCTGATCAGCCCGCTCAGTATTGAAAGCAGCCAACTTAAAGATATAAACCATGTGTATAAATATCATGTTGTTGAGTATTTCAATTTTCCTGATTAGAAATCAAGCAGGGCTTCCACTATCCCAAAATTTTTGGGTATTTCCCCAAAAATTTATGTGTCAACCCGAAAAAAAATTGGTTCCCCCAAAATCACTCAATCACGGTTTTACCCCTAGAGATTTATTAACAGTGACTCTCCCTGGCAAATGTTACTTTGCATACTGTAATTCTTCACTACTCTCTTGTTCGTTAATTTTCGTCTCTTTTGTTACTTTTCATAAAAACCCAGACAGATGCAATTGTAAAATACATAATTCTTCATATGGCCGGGGTAAAATAACTGGCATATTCTTAAAGAATTGTCTTAAGAATATAGGAGCAAAAGAAATCAAGCTAAAAAAGAGTATTTTTGCAAATAGAATAGTACCTGCTATACATTATGGGGTAGAGATATGGGGACGCGAAAGGGAGGTGGAAATAGAGAGGATACAGGTTCATTATTTTAAAAAATTAATAGGGTAGATAAGAAGTTTAATAGCATTATTATAAAGGGTGAATTGTTTTTTTTTTTTTGCTTGAAAAATAAACGGTTAATACGCATGGTAGGTTATTTGGAAAATATACTGCCATAACAGATTATCGATTAACAAAAAATACTTTTAATGAATTGTTACTGGATAAAAGAAAAGATTCTTGGCCTTTGCAAATTAAGAGTATTAAAGAGCGAGGCGTTGAGGAGGGGACAGCCCCTTTTATATACAGAATTATTTCTGTTCGTTTTAAGTTTTAGCGTCGTTCCTTACTTTCAGTTAAAATATAACTTGTTTTTTTTTTATTTCATTTGTGAACGTTTTTTAATTAATGCAGGTTTTGATTTTGCTCACCGTGCATGAATAATTAAAACGAAATTTGAATATTAATTTTACTCTTATTTTGTTAAATGGCTTTCTCGAAACTTGTTGAATTTTATTTACGAATGTTTTTATTAGTAATAAATATACGTAACTTACGAATTAACTTACGTAACGAACTTCTATATTCATATATTTTTAATACGTATATTAGGGGGTTTGCCCCCTAGTCAATACCTTGCTCTTTAAGCTAAAGTTCGAATTTTGTTCCAATTCTTTAAAAATGAACCCTTAATCACAAAGGCCGTTAATTAGAATAAATAGCTCTTATGAAAGTACTAAAAAATCTTTGGCTTAAAGAGCGAGGCATGGACTAGAAGGTGAACCCAATCATATAGCTAATATTTTTTTGTTCGTTTTAAGTTTTGATGTTGCTCCTTACTTTCAGTTGAAAAACTTGTTTTTTTATATTTAATTTCTGATTTTTTAAAAATAATGACGGGAAATCCGACGCCCCCTTCATAGCAAAATTCCTTCCGCCATGAAAACTTCCTTTATGAAAAGATCCTCCCATATAACCCCCGACCCATCCCCACCCCCACTACCAGAAAAAATTCCCTCTGAAAACGTCTGTATACTTACCAATAACCAATACTATATGTTAACATTGGGTAAAGTTCATAACTTTCAGCCCTCCCTCTGGCGGCTTCGATGGATTAAGTCATCCTAAAAGACATAGTTATAATATTTTCGACCATGTTGAACAAAATGGCTATCTCAAAATTTTGATCGGGTGACTTTGGGAAAAAAAATGAGCGTGGGAGGGGGCCTAGTTGCCCTCCATTCTTTTTGGTCACTTAAAAAGGGCACTAGAACTTTTTATTTCCGTTCCAATGAGCACTCCCACGATATTCTAGGACCACTGGGTTGATACGATGACCCCTGGGGAAAAAAAAACAAATAAACACGCATCCGTGATCTTTCTTCTGGCAAAAAATGGAAAATTCCACATTTTTGTAGATAGGAGCTTGAAACCTCTACAGTAGGGTTCTCTTATACGTTGAATATGATGGTGTGATTTTCATTAAGGTTCAATAATTTTTAGGCGGTCTTTCCCCCTTTTTTGAAAATCAGCCAAATATTCTCAGGCGCGTAACTTTTGATAGAAAAGATCAAACTTGATGAAACTTATATATTTGAGATCAGAATTAAAATCTGATTCTTTTGATGTATCTATTGGTATCAAAATTCCGTTTTTTAGAGTTTCGGTTACCATTGAGCCGGGTCACTCCTTACTTACAGTTCGTTACCACGAACTGTTTGATTGGCACTTTAAACTTGATTACAGCATATTGTTCCTCCATAAGAAAATTTCTCTCCATAAACTAAACCCCATTGTTTGAGAGTTTAGCTTTCATTTGCATGCCCAATCTTGAAGTACTTCTGTCCTCAATATCGTTGCGTTATATCCAATTAATCATAGGCAGCGCAACATATTATTTATTTATTTTTGTTGTTTTTTTTTTGTTTGGACTAGGCCACATCGTAATGAGAGAGTTTTCGAAAAAACTTCAAAAAGGGATTATTCGATTTGAAATTGTAAGGGCTAGTGTCCTATCTAATAGCTGAAAGTGATTAGAGGACAATTAACCCCCCTCCCGCCCCACCCTTTCTCCAAAAACATTCAACCAATTGAATGTCTTGTGATTGTGAGATAGCCATTTTGTTTAAAGTAGATGAAAGATCAGGAAATTATTTATTTGAGGATGGCAACCCCCCAAAGCCCTAAGGGCAGGGGGTTTTAAGTTATAGTAATTTCTATTCGTTTCCAGTTTTAATGTTGCTCCTTAGCCTACTTTCAGTTGAGAAAATTTCTTATCGTTTTTTCAAACAATGCTGGGAAATCCGGCGTCCACTTCATAGAAATGTCCCTTCCCCCAAGGAAACATCCTTTGTGGATCGATCCCCCCAGGTGAGCCCTTTTTTGACCACCCTCCCCACACCACCAAGAAAAATCCCTCCCGAAAACGTCTGTATACTTCCCAATAACCAATACTATACATAAACAATGGGGAAAGTTCATAACTTGCAGCCCTTTCTCCGGGAACTTTGAAGGACTAAGTCATCCTCAAAGGCACATTTATTAGATTTTCAAACATGCTAAAAAAATGGCTATTTCAATTTTTTTTCAATTTTTTAGTCACTTAAAAAGGCCACTAGAACTTTTAATATCAGTAGAAAGGGGGGTATCAGCCCCAAGATTCACCCCTGCTGCCATCTAAAATTTAGTTTAATGCTGAAGAGACTCCTTATATGGGCATAGAGTCCCTAGGGAGAACACGTGGTATTTTCAGTCCCGTACGAACACCGAATATGGGCATGGAATCCCCAGGGAGAATGATCGCATAATCGAAGTGGGTCAATGACCTCAATTCCCCTTTCGTGAATCAATAATTCCCCTTAGAAACAACAAATTAATTCCCCTTTCTTGATAAGTCAATCAACCATGACATCATCTGTCAGACATTAAAAAACTTCGCCCAGAAACAATTCTCCAAGATGAACTCCAAAGATATTAATAAACTTCGCCCGGAAACAATTCTCCAAGAAACTACGGCGAATGTTTTGATCCTAGAGATGAAAAGACGCGGGAAAGGGTTTCTTAGTAATTTGAAATGTGACAGCGCAGGGATGCCAAAAACAAAAGGAACACGCTGAAATTACGTTTAGGGGTTATTTGAGCGAAACCGTTTTAGACATTTTAGTGTAATTATTTCGGCGAAACAGTTAGAGACATTTTAAAAGATGATTTTAGAAGATGTTTTAGAAGAGGATTTGAGTGTGGTCGTTATAATACACAAGTTCCATTTGAACAGTGTCGTGATGTCCTCTACCCCAACCCCAAAGGGCTCCAATCCCCCTACCCCAACCCCAAAGGAAGCCCACTCGGTCCCCAAAGGTCCCCCGGGCTCCAAAACGACCACCGAGCCCCCAAGGGCCCCCCGGACCCCATTAAATTATCAGAAAGTATTGTGCCACAATGGAAACTACAAAGAATATTATTGATAAGGAAACTTCCTCTACAATGATTAACAATGTAAGTTCTGTTTTAGTACATTTTCATTTTTTATTTTCAAAATAAAATTATTTTCCTTGGTCACCCTCCAGTATATTTAGGTAAGTCCCCCCTCCCACTCCAGTACAAACTCCTCCACTATGCTATCTTTATACTCGATAGAAAACGTAAAAGGTGTTCTTTTTACTACCTAAACCCTTCTCAAACCCTCCACTGTTTTTATAACGATAATTCGCGCAATAGAAATAATTCTCTTTTCGATAAAATTCTTGCTTTTCTGTATTGTGATTTAAAGTGTCCACTGACTTCTGTCAATTCTTAAGGCATTATGCCGCTCTGTTTTGACATAAAGCTCAGCGCAAGACTATAAATAGTTTTGTCACCCTTTTCCTTGTTTTGTTTACATTAGCTGGTTTAGGCAATCTAGGTTTTCAATGCATTTTACGTAATTCTTTGTTTATCTGAAAATAGCGGAGAAATAATTTTGTTTGCAAAATTAGCGATAGATATTTAGGACATTGGAATTTTATATTCTATGTAAGAGCGAAACAAGTTGTTCTCCAAAAATAATTGCTAACAATATTTTTATGACATTACTGAAAAGGGGGGGAGGGGGATTGTTTTTTTCCATTAAATTAAAATGGTTTTTCAGACAATTGCAATAATTAAGCGCAGACCTATGCAATCTGTATTTGGAGAAGTGAAACGAGTTTAATTTTCAAATTAAGGTCTAACAATATATTTAGGACATTGCTAAAAGGGGGGAGGGGGACATGCCTCAATTCTATCGCCATCATTGTAAAGTGAAAAAACAAAAGTGTTTCTTTGCCTGAAAAGTAAGAGGGCCGAGGGTTTCTAAGAAAAAAAGATAGCTTTCTTATGTGTAGTGCAGATACCATTTACATCCAAGATTGTAATTTAGGCCTATAAGCTGCTAGGCTAAAAATCTTTTTTCTATTTTAAAAACCTATAGACGGGAAACATTTAAAAAATTTTCTCAGCAAGGTAAAAATAGGGGCATTTCTCGCAAATTTTACCTTTTGCTTTGCTTTTGGCGTAAAGGGCTTTATTAGTGATAAATGCGTTCTAGACAAAATTATGGTTAGAGGGTACTAATTTTTTTATTCTGTGAAATAAAAGTTATGCGCAAATTGAATAGCATTTGATTTCTGAGTTTAGCATATTTCTCGCAAATTTTACCTTTTGCTTGGGGGATCTACCACCCATCAAACATGACTTTAAATATTAAAGTTACTTATGTACAGAATAAGTAACTGTATAAGTGCTTCGAAATTCGTAGGAAAAATTAGAATATTCACATTTTGTAGATTGTGACTTTAGCCTGAATTTCAAACGTTGAAATTCAATACATAATTTTCATCATTAGTAAACCTATATCCAATTTCCAAAATTGTACCAATTTTTCATGTGCTAATATTATTCAAACTGAACTTTCGTATAATATTGCTTTGAGTTATTTCTGAGAAAAGTTGAATTTATTATAATCAAACTATGATTTTCAGAGTTTAGGTTGCTTTAGACAAAGATTTATCTTTACTTACGGCAAATTTCCACAAAGTGATTGATCCATGGCCCTTCTAAATGTGATATAAGCTACTATACCCTGCTTCAATCGCTTTTTTACGTATATATTATTCAAACTGAACGTTTGTATAATAATGCTTTGAGTTATTTCTGAGAAAAGTTGAATTTATTATAATCAAACTATGATTTTCAGAGTTTAGGTTGCTTTCGACAAAGATTTATCTTTACTTACGGAAAATTTCCACAAGGTGATTGATCCATGGCCCTTCTAAATGTGATAGAAGCTACTACACCCTGCTTCAATCCATTTTTACGTATATATTATTCAAACTGAACGTTTGTATAATAATGCTTTGAGTTATTTCTGAGAAAAGTTGAATTTATTATAATCAAACTATGATTTTCAGAGTTTAGGTTGCTTTCGACAAAGGTTTATCTTTACTTACGGCAAATTTCCACAAGGTGATTGATCCATGGCCCATCTAAATGTGATAGAAGCTACTACACCCTGCTTCAATCCCTTTTTACATATTCAAACTGAACGTTCATATAACAATGCTGTGAGTTATTCCTCAGAAAATTGACCCCTCCAAATATTTACTCAGAGGGGCGGGTGCTGAAATGTAAAACGTTACTTATTTACCCATAATTTTCACACTTTTCAAGCTGCGATCTTCGACCAAACTCCCTCCTTCTCAGTTTATTCTATGAAAGTGAGCTATATTTTTTAGAGTTTCAGAAACATTGCATATTTATTTAATTTAAGCACTTTTAGAGTTTTTGTTTAAGTTCTAGTTTAGTTTAGTTTTAGTCAATAGTTTAGAGTTTTAGCTTAGAGTCTTAGCTTAGAGTTTTTGTTAGAGTTGAAGTTTAGTTTAGTAATAGTTAAGAGTTTAGAGTTTTAGCTTAGAGTCATAGCTTAGAGTTTTTGTTAGAGTTCTAGTTTAGTTTAGATATAGTTAAGAGTTTGGAGTTTTACCTTAGAGACTTAGCTTAGAGTTTTAGTTTAGTCTAGTTTTAGTTAAGAGTTTAGAGTTTTTTAGCTTAGAGTCTTAGCTTAGAGTTTTTGTTAGAGTCCTAGTTTAGTTTAGTTAAGAGTTTGGTGTTTTACCTTAGAGTCATAGCTTAGAGTTTTAGTTAGAGTTCTAGTTTAGTTTAGTTTTAGTTAAGAGTTTAGATTTTTTAGCTTAGAGTCTTAGCTAAGAGCTTTTGTTGAAGTTCTAGTTTAGTTTAGTTTTAGTTAAGAGTTTAGAGTTTTAGCTTAGAGTCTTAGCTTAGAGTTTTTGTTAAAGTTGAAGTTTAGTTTATTAATAGATAAGAGTTTAGAGTTTTAGCTTAGAGTCTTAGCTTAGAGTTTTTGTTAGAGTTCTAGTTTAGTTTAGATATAGTTAAGAGTTTGGAGTTTTACCATAGAGACTTAGCTCAGAGTTTTTGTTAGAGTTCTAGTTTAGTTTAGATATAGTTAAGAGTTTGGAATTTTACCATAGAGACTTAGCTTAGAGTTTTTGTTTCGTTTAGTTTTAGTTAAGAGTTTAGAGTTTTCTAGCTTAGAGTCTTAGCTTATAGTTTTTGTTAGAGTTCTAGTTTAGTTTAGTTTTAATTAAGAGTTTAGAGTTTTTAGCTTAGAGTCTTAGCTTAGAGTTTTAGTTTAGTTTAGTTTTAGTTAAGAGTTTAGAGTTTTACCATAGAGTCTGAGCTTAGAGTTTTAGTTAGAGTTGAAGTTTAGTTTAGTTACAGTTAAGAATTTAGAGTTTTAGCTTAGAGTCATAGCTTAGAGTTTTACTTAAAGTTGTAGTTTAGTTAAGTTTTAGTTAAGAGTTTCGAGTTTTATCTTAGAGTCTTAGCTTAGAGTTTTTGTTAGAGTTCTAGTTTAGTTTAGTTTTAGTTAAGAGTTTAGAGTTTTACCTTAGAGTCTTAGCTTAGAGTTTTAGTTAGAGTTCTAGTTTAGTTTAGTTATAGTTAAGAATTTAGAGTTTTAGCTTAGAGTCATAGCTTAGAGTTTTTGTTAGAGCTCTAGTTTAGTTTGGTTTTAGTTAAGAGTTTAGAGTTTTACCTTAGAGTCTTAGCTTAGAGTTTTTGTTAGAGTTCTAGTTTAGTTTAATTTTAGTTAAGAGTTTGATGTTTTACCTTTGAGTTTCAGTTAGAGTTCTAGTTTAGTTTACTTTTAGTTAAGAGTTTGGTGTTTTACCATAGAGTCATAGCTTAGAGTTTTAGTTAGAGTTCTAGTTTAGTTTAGTATTAGTTAAGAGTTTAGAATTTTAGCTTAGAGTCTTAGCTTAGAGTTTTTGTTAGAGTTCTAGTTTATTTTAGTTTTAGTTAAGAGTTTAGAGTTTTTTAGCTTAGAGTCTTAGCTTAGAGTTTTTGTTAGAGTCCTAGTTTAGTTTAGTTAAGAGTTTGGTGTTTTACCTTAGAGTCATAGCTTAGAGTTTTAGTTAGAGTTCTAGTTTAGTTTAGTTTTAGTTAAGAGTTTAGATTTTTTAGCTTAGAGTCTTAGCTAAGAGCTTTTGTTGAAGTTCTAGTTTAGTTTAGTTTTAGTTAAGAGTTTAGAGTTTTAGCTTAGAGTCTTAGCTTAGAGTTTTTGTTAGAGTTGAAGTTTAGTTTAGTAATAGTTAAGAGTTTAGAGTTTTAGCTTAGAGTCTTAGCTTAGAGTTTTTGTTAGAGTTCTAGTTTAGTTTAGATATAGTTAAGAGTTTGGAGTTTTACCATAGAGACTTAGCTCAGAGTTTTTGTTAGAGTTCTAGTTTAGTTTAGATATAGTTAAGAGTTTGGAATTTTACCATAGAGACTTAGCTTAGAGTTTTTGTTTCGTTTAGTTTTAGTTAAGAGTTTAGAGTTTTCTAGCTTAGAGTCTTAGCTTATAGTTTTTGTTAGAGTTCTAGTTTAGTTTAGTTTTAATTAAGAGTTTAGAGTTTTTAGCTTAGAGTCTTAGCTTAGAGTTTTAGTTTAGTTTAGTTTTAGTTAAGAGTTTAGAGTTTTACCATAGAGTCTGAGCTTAGAGTTTTAGTTAGAGTTGAAGTTTAGTTTAGTTACAGTTAAGAATTTAGAGTTTTAGCTTAGAGTCATAGCTTAGAGTTTTACTTAAAGTTGTAGTTTAGTTAAGTTTTAGTTAAGAGTTTCGAGTTTTAGCTTAGAGTCTTAGCTTAGAGTTTTTGTTAGAGTTCTAGTTTAGTTTAGTTTTAGTTAAGAGTTTAGAGTTTTACCTTAGAGTCTTAGCTTAGAGTTTTAGTTAGAGTTCTAGTTTAGTTTAGTTATAGTTAAGAATTTAGAGTTTTAGCTTAGAGTCATAGCTTAGAGTTTTAGTTAGAGTTCTAGTTCAGCTTGGATTTAGTTAAGAGTTTAGAGTTTTAGCTTAGAGTCTTAGCTTATAGTTTGTGTTAGAGTTCTAGTTTAGTTTAGTTATAGTTAAGAGTCTCGAGTTTTTAGCTTAGAGTCTTAGATTAGTTTTATTTAGAGTTCTAGTTTAGTTTAGTTTTAGTTAAGAGTTTAGAGTTTTACCATAGAGTATTAGCTTAGAGTTTTAGTTAGAGTTAAAGTTTAGTTTAGTTACAGTTAAGAATTTAGAGTTTTAGCTTAGAGTCATAGCTTAGAGTTTTACTTAAAGTTATAGTTTGGTTAAGTTTTAGTTAAGAGTTTCGAGTTTTAGCTGATTCTTAGCTTAGAGTTTTTGTTAGAGTTCTAGTTTAGTTTGGTTTTAGTTAAGAGTTTAGAGTTTTACCTTAGAGTCTTAGCTTAGAGTTTTTGTTAGAGTTCTAGTTTAGTTTAATTTTAGTTAAGAGTTTGATGTTTTACCTTTGAGTTTCAGTTAGAGTTCTAGTTTAGTTTACTTTTAGTTAAGAGTTTGGTGTTTTACCATAGATTCATAGCTTAGAGTTTTAGTTAGAGTTCTAGTTTAGTTTAGTAATAGTTAAGAGTTTAGAGTTTTAGCTTAGAGTCTTAGCTTAGAGTTTTTGTTAGAGTTCTAGTTTATTTTAGTTATAGTTAAGAGTTTAGAGTTTTTAGCTTAGAGTCTTAGCTTAGAGTTTTTGTTGAAGTTCTAGTTTAGTTTAGTTTTAGTTAATATTTTAGAGTTTTAGCTTAGAGTCTTAGCTTAGAGCTTTTGTTAGAGTTGAAGTTTAGTTTAGTAATAGTTAAGAGTTTAGAGTTTTAGCTTAGAGTCCTAGCTTAGAGCTTTTGTTAGAGTTCTAGTTTAGTTTAGATATAGTTAAGCGTTTGGAGTTTTACATTCGAAACTTAGCTTAGAGTTTTAGTTTAGTTTAGTTTTAGTTAAGAGTTTAGAGTTTTTTAGCTTAGAGTCTTAGCTTAGAGTTTTTGTTAGAGTCCTAGTTTAGTTTAGTTTTAGTTAAGAGTTTGGTGTTTTACCATAGAGTCATAGCTTAGAGTTTTAGTTAGAGTTCTAGTTTAGTTTAGTTTTAGTTAAGAGTTTGGAATTTTAACTTAGAGTCTTAGCTTAGAGTTTTTGTTAGAGTTCTAGTTTAGTTTAGTTATAGTTAAGAGTTTAGAGTTTTTAGCTTAGAGTCTTAGCTTAGAGTTTTTGTTGAAGCTCTAGTTTAGTTTAGATATAGTTAAGAGTCTGGAGTTTTACCATAGAGACTTAGCTTAGAGTTTTTGTTTAGTTTAGTTTTAGTTAAGAGTTTAGAGTTTTCTAGCTTAGAGTCTTAGCTTATAGTTTTTGTTAGAGTTCATCCTTTATGGATCGATCCTCCTAAGTGAACCCTTTTTTGACCACCCTCCCCACACCACCAAGAAAAATCCCTCCCGAAAACGTCTGTATACTTCCCAATAACCAATACTATACATAAACAATGGGAAAAGTTCATAACTTGCAGCCCTTTCTCCGGGAAATTTGGAGGACTAAGTCATCCTCAGAGGCATATTTATTTTATTTTCAAATATGCTAAAAAAAATGGATATTTCAATTTTTTTTTCAATTTTTTAGTCACTTAAAAAGGCCACTAGAACTTTTAATATCAGAAGAAAGGGGGTACCAGCCCCACGATTGACCCCTGCTGCCATCTACAATTTAGTTTAATGCTGACGGGACTCCTTATATGGGCATAGAGTCCCTAGGGAGAACACGTGGTATTGTCAGTCCCGTACGAACACCAAATATGGGCATGGAATCCCCAGGGAGAATGATCGCATAATCGAAGTGGGTCAATGACCTCAATTCCCCTTTCGTGAATCAATAATTCCCTTAGAAACAACAAATTAATTCCCCTTTCTTGACAAATCAATCAACCATGACATTATCTGTCAGACATTAAAAAACTTCACCCAGAAACAATTCTCCAAGCTGAACTCCAAAGATATTAATAAACTTCGCCCCGGAAACAATTCTCCAAGAAACTCCGGCGAATGTTTTGATCTTAGAGATGAAGAGACGCGGGAAAGAGTTTCTTAGTAATTTGAAATGTGACAGCGCAGGGATGCCAAAAACAAAAGGAACACGCTGAAATTACGTTTAAGGGTTATTTGAGCGAAACCGTTTTAGACATTTTAGGGTAATTATTTCGGCGAAACAGTTAGAAACATTTTAAAAGATGATTTTAGAAGATGTTTTAGAAGAGGATTTGAGTGTGGTCGTTATAATACACAAGTTCCATTTGAACAGTGTCGTGAAGTCCTCTACCCCAACCCCAAAGGGCTCCGATCCCCCTACCCCAACCCCGAAGGAAGCCCACTCGGTCCCCAAAGGTCCCCCGGGCTCCCAAACGACCACCCGGCCCCCAAGGGCCCCCCGGACCCCATTAAATTATCAGAAAGTATTGTGCCACAATGGAAACTACAAAGAATATTATTGATAAGGAAACTTCCTCTACAATGATTAACAATGTAAGTTCTGTACATTTTCATTTTTTATTTTCAAAATAAAATTATTTTCCTTGGTCAACCTCCAGTATATTTAGGTAAGTCCCCCCTCCCACTCCAGTACAAACTCCTCCACTATGCTATCTTTATACTCTATAGAAAACGTAAAAGGTGTTCTTTTTACTACCTAAACCCTCCTCAAACCCTCCACTGTTTTTACAACGATAATTCTCGCAATAGAAATAATTCTCTTTTCGATAAAATTCTTGCTTTTCTGTATTGCGATTTAAAGTGTCCACTGACTTCTGTCAATTCTTAAGGCATTATGCCGCTCTGTTTTGACATAAAGCTCCGCGCAAAATTATAAATAGTTTTGTCACCCTTTTCCTGTTTTGTTTACATTAGCTGGTTTAGGCAATCTAGGTTTTCAATGCATTTTACGTAATTCTGTGTTTATCTGAAAATAGCGGAGAACTAATTTTGTTTGCAAAATTAGCGATAGATATTTAGGACACTGGAATTCTATATTCTATGTAAGAGCGAAACAAGTTATTCTCCAAAAATAATTGCTAACAATATTTTTATGACATTACTGAAAAGGGGGGGGGGAGAGGGAGTGTTTAAGTTCTAGTTTAGTTTAGTTTTAGTTAATAGTTTAGAGTTTTAGCTTAGAGTCTTAGCTTAGAGTTTTTGTTAGAGTTGAAGTTTAGTTTAGTAATAGTTAAGAGTTTAGTGTTTTAGCTTAGACTCATAGCTTAGAGTTTTTGTTAGAGTTCTAGTTTAGTTTAGATATAGTTAAGAGTTTGGTGTTTTACCTTAGAGACTTAGCTTAGAGTTTTTGTTTAGTT
The DNA here is from genome assembly GCA_027921565.1 of Artemia sinica. Taxonomy (NCBI): domain Eukaryota; kingdom Metazoa; phylum Arthropoda; class Branchiopoda; order Anostraca; family Artemiidae; genus Artemia; species Artemia sinica. The sequence goes on from JAPEVW010000033.1 coordinate 2,149,050, forward strand.
TAGTTTTAGTTAAGAGTTTAGAGTTTTTTAGCTTAGAGTCTTAGCTTAGAGTTTTTGTTAGAGTTCTAGTTTAGTTTAGTTTTAGTTAAGAGTTTGGTTTTTTACCTTAGAGTCATAGCTTAGAGTTTTAGTTAGAGTTCTAGTTTAGTTTAGTTTTAGTTAAGAGTTTAGAGTTTTTAGCTTAGAGTGTTAGCTAACAGTTTTTGTTGAAGTTCTAGTTTAGTTTAGTTTTAGTTAAGAGTTTAGAGTTTTAGCTTAGAGTCTTAGCTTAGAGTTTTTGTTAAAGTTGAAGTTTAGTTTATTAATAGATAAGGGTTTAGAGTTTTAGCTTAGAGTCTTAGCTTAGAGTTTTTGTTAGAGTTCTAGTTTAGTTTAGATATAGTTAAGAGTTTGGAGTTTTACCATAGAGACTTAGCTCAGAGTTTTTGTTAGAGTTCTAGTTTAGTTTAGATATAGTTAAGAGTTTGGAATTTTACCATAGAGACTTAGCTTAGAGGTTTTGTTTAGTTTAGTTTTAGTTAAGAGTTTAGAGTTTTCTAGCTTAGAGTCTTAGCTTAGAGATTTTGTTAGAGTTCTAGTTTAGTTTAGTTTTAATTAAGAGTTTAGAGTTTTTAGCTTAGAGTCTTAGCTTAGAGTTGTAGTTTAGTTTAGTTTTAGTTAAGAGTTTAGAGTTTTGCCATAGAGTCTTAGCTTAGAGTTTTAGTTACAGTTGAAGTTTAGTTTAGTTGCAGTTAAGAATTTAGAGTTTTAGCTTAGAGTCATAGCTTAGAGTTTTACTTAAAGTTGTAGTTTAGTTAAGTTTTAGTTAAGAGTTTCGAGTTTTAGCTTAGAGTCTTAGCTTAGAGTTTTTGTTAGAGTTCTAGTTTAGTTTTGTTTTAGTTAAGAGTTTAGAGTTTTACCTTAGAGTCTTAGCTTAGAGTTTTAGTTAGAGTTCTAGTTTAGTTTGGTTATAGTTAAGAATTTAGAGTTTTAGCTTAGAGTCATAGCTTAGAGTTTTAGTTAAAGTTATAGTTTAGTAAAGTTATAGTTAAGAGTTTAGAGTTTTACCTTAGAGTCATAGCTTAGAGTTTTAGTTAGAGTTCTAGTTCAGTTTAGTTTTAGTTAAGAGTTTAGAGTTTTAGCTTAGAGTCTTAGCTTATAGTTTGTGTTAGAGTTCTAGTTTAGTTTAGTTATAGTTAAGAGTCTCGAGTTTTTAGCTTAGACTCTTAGGATAGAGTTTCTGTTAGAGTTCTAGTTTAGTTTACTTCTAGTTAAGAGTTTAGAGTTTTAGCTTAGAGTCTTTGCTTATAGTTTGTGATAGAGTTCTAGTTTAGTTTAGTAATATTTAAGAGTTTAGAGTTTTAGCTTAGAGTCTTAGCTTAGAGTTTTTGTAAGAGTTCTAGTTTAGTTTAGTTATAGTTAATAGTTTGGTGTTTTACCTTAGAGACTAAGCTTAGAGTTATAGTTTAGTTTAGTTTAGTTTTAGTTAAGAGTTTAGAGTTTTAGCTTAGAGTCTTATCTTAGAGGTTTTGTTAGAGGTCTAGTTTAGTTTAGTTTTAGTTAAGAGTTTAGAGTTTTAGCTTAGAGTCTTAGTTTAGAGTTTTTTATTGAAGTTCTAGTTTAGTTTAGAGTTTTAGCTTAGACATAGAGTTTTGATTAGAGTTCTAGTTTAGTTTAGTTTTAGTTAAGAGTTTAGAGTTTTAGCTTAGAGTCTTAGCTTAGAGTTTTTGTTAGAGTTCTAGTTTAGTTTAGTTTTAGTTAAGAGTTTAGAGTTTTAGCTTAGAGTCTTAGCTTAGAGTTTTTGTTAGAGTTCTAGTTTAGTTTAGTTATAGTTAAGAGTTTGGAGTTTTACCTTAGAGACTTAGCTTAGAGTTTTAGTTTAGTTTAGTTTTACTTAAGAGTTTAGAGCTTTAGCTTAGAGTCTCAGCTTAGAGTTATTGTTAGAGTTCTAGTTTAGTTTAGTTTTAGTTAAGAGTTTTGGGTTTTTATGCTTAGAGTCTTAGTTTAGAGTTTTTTTTGAAGTTCTAATTTAGTTTAGTTTTCGTTTAGAGTTTTAGCTTAGACTTAGAGTTTTAATTAGAGTTCTAGTTTAGTTTAGTTTTAGTTTAGAGTTTAGAGTTTTTAGCTTAGAGTCTTAGATTAGTTTTATTTAGAGTTCTAGTTTAGTTTAGTTTTAGTTAAGAGTTTAGAGTTTTACCATAGAGTCTTAGCTTAGAGTTTTAGTTAGAGTTAAAGTTTAGTTTAGTTACAGTTAAGAATTTAGAGTTTTAGCTTAGAGTCATAGCTTAGAGTTTTACTTAAAGTTATAGTTTGGTTAAGTTTTAGTTAAGAGTTTTGAGTTTTAGCTGAGTCTTAGCTTAGAGTTTTTGTTAGAGTTCTAGTTTAGTTTAGTTTTAGTTAAGAGTTTAGAGTTTTACCTTAGAGTCTTAGCTTAGAGTTTTTGTTAGAGTTCTAGTTTAGTTTAATTTTAGTTAAGAGTTTGATGTTTTACCTTTGAGTTTCAGTTAGAGTTCTAGTTTAGTTTACTTTTAGTTAAGAGTTTGGTGTTTTACCATAGAGGCATAGCTTAGAGTTTTAGTTAGAGTTCTAGTTTAGTTTAGTTTTAGTTAAGAGTTTAGAATTTTAGCTTAGAGTCTTAGCTTAGAGTTTTTGTTAGAGTTCTAGTTTACTTAGTTTTAGTTAAGAGTTTAGAGTTTTTAGCTTAGAGTCTTAGCTTAGAGTTTTTGTTGAAGTTCTAGTTTAGTTTAGTTTTAGTTAATAGTTTAGAGTTTTAAAATAGAGTCTTAGCTTAGAGCTTTTGTTAGAGTTGAAGTTTAGTTTAGTAATAGTTAAGAGTTTAGAGTTTTAGCTTAGAGTCCTAGCTTAGAGCTTTTGTTAGAGTTCTAGTTTAGTTTAGATATAGTTAAGCGTTTGGAGTTTTACATTCGAAACTTAGCTTAGAGTTTTAGTTTAGTTTAGTTTTAGTTAAGAGTTTAGAGTTTTTTAGCTTAGAGTCTTAGCTTAGAGTTTTTGATAGAGTTCTAGTTTAGTTTAGTTTTAGTTAAGAGTTTGGTGTTTTACCATAGAGCCATAGCTTAAAGTTTTAGTTGGAGTTCTAGTTTAGTTTAGTTTTAGTTAAGAGTTTAGAATTTTAGCTTAGAGTCTTAGCTTAGAGTTTTTGTTAGAGTTCTAGTTTAGTTTAGATATAGTTAAGAGTTTGGAGTTTTACCATAGAGACTTAGCTCAGAGTTTTGGTTAGAGTTCTAGTTTAGTTTAGAACTTAGATATAGTTAAGAGTTTGGAATTTTACCATAGAGACTTAGCTTAGAGTTTTTGTTTAGTTTAGTTTTAGTTAAGAGTTTAGAGTTTTCTAGCTTAGAGTCTTAGCTTAGAGTTTTTGTTAGAGTTCTAGTTTAGTATATTTTTATTTAAGAGTTTAGAGTTTTTAGCTTAGAGTGTTAGCTTAGAGTTTTAGTTTAGTTTAGTTTTAGTTAATAGTTTGGAGTTTTACCATAGAGTCTTAGCTTAGAGTTTTAGTTAGAGTTGAAGTTTAGTTTAGTTACAGTTAAGAATTTAGAGTTTTAGCTTAGAGTTTTACTTAAAGTTGTAGTTTAGTTAAGATATATTTAAGAGTTTAGAGTTTTAGCTTAGAGTCTTAGCTTAGAGTTCTTGTTAGAGTTCTAGTTTAGTTTAGTTTTAGTTAAGAGTTTAGAGTTTTACCTTAGAGTCTTAGCTTAGAGTTTTAGTTAGAGTTCTAGTTTGGTTTAGTTATAGTTAAGAATTTAGAGTTTTAGCTTAGAGTCATAGCTTAGAGTTTTAGTTAAAGCTATAGTTTAGTAAAGTTATAGTTAAGAGTTTAGAGTTTTACCTTAGAGTCATAGCTTAGAGTTTTAGTTAGAGTTCTAGTTCAGTTTAGTTTTAGTTAAGAGCTTAGAGTTTTAGCTTAGAGTCTTAGCTTATAGTTTGTGTTAGAGTTCTAGTTTAGTTTACTTCTAGTTAAGAGTTTTGAGTTTTAGCTTAGAGTTTTAGCTTAGAGTTTTTGTTAGAGTTCTAGTTTAGTTTAGTTATAGTTAATAGTTTGGTGTTTTACCTTAGAGACTAAGCTTAGAGTTATAGTTTAGTTTAGTTTTAGTTAAGAGTCTAAAGTTTTAGCTTAGAGTCTTATCTTAGTGTTTTTGTTAGAGTTCTAGTTCAGTTTAGTTTTAGTTAAGAGTTTAGAGTTTTAGCTTAGAGTCTTAGCTTATAGTTTGTGTTAGAGTTCTAGTTTAGTTTAGTTATAGTTAAGAGTCTCGAGTTTTTAGCTTAGACTCTTAGAATAGAGTTTCTGTTAGAGTTCTAGTTTAGTTTACTTCTAGTTAAGAGTTTAGAGTTTTAGCTTAGAGTCTTAGCTTATAGTTTGTGATAGAGTTCTAGTTTAGTTTAGTAATATTTAAGAGTTTAGAGTTTTAGCTTAGAGTCTTAGCTTAGAGTTTTTGTAAGAGTTCTAGTTTAGTTTAGTTATAGTTAATAGTTTGGTGTTTTACCTTAGAGACTAAGCTTAGAGTTATAGTTTAGTTTAGTTTAGTTTTAGTTAAGAGTTTAGAGTTTTAGCTTAGAGTCTTATCTTAGAGGTTTTGTTAGAGGTCTAGTTTAGTTTAGTTTTAGTTAAGAGTTTAGAGTTTTTAGCTTAGAGTCTTAGTTTAGAGTTTTTTATTGAAGTTCTAGTTTAGTTTAGAGTTTTAGCTTAGACATAGAGTTTTGATTAGAGTTCTAGTTTAGTTTAGTTTTAGTTAAGAGTTTAGAGTTTTAGCTTTGAGTCTTATTTTAGAGTTTTTGTTAGAGTTCTAGTTTAGTTTAGTTTTAGTTAAGAGTTTAGAGTTTTAGCTTAGAGTCTTAGCTTAGAGTTTTTGTTAGAGTTCTAGTTTAGTTTAGTTATAGTTAAGAGTTTGGAGTTTTACCTTAGAGACTTAGCTTATAGTTTTAGTTTAGTTTAGTTTTACTTAAGAGTCTAGAGCTTTAGCTTAGAGTCTCAGCTTAGAGTTATTGTTAGAGTTCTAGTTTAGTTTAGTTTTAGTTAAGAGTTTAGAGTTTTTAGCTTAGAGTCTTAGTTTAAAGTTTTTTTTGAAGTTCTAATTTAGTTTAGTTTTAGTTTAGAGTTTTAGCTTAGACTTAGAGTTTTAATTAGAGTTCTAGTTTAGTTTAGTTTTAGTTTAGAGTTTTTAGCTTAGAGTCTTAGATTAGTTTTATTTAGAGTTCTAGTTTAGTTTAGTTTTAGTTAAGAGTTTAGAGTTTTACCATAGAGTCTTAGCTTAGAGTTTTAGTTAGAGTTAAAGTTTAGTTTAGTTACAGTTAAGAATTTAGAGTTTTAGCTTAGAGTCATAGCTTAGAGTTTTACTTAAAGTTATAGTTTGGTTAAGTTTTAGTTAAGAGTTTTGAGTTTTAGCTGAGTCTTAGCTTAGAGTTTTTGTTAGAGTTCTAGTTTAGTTTGGTTTTGGTTAAGAGTTTAGAGTTTTACCTTAGAGTTTTAGCTTAGAGTTTTTGTTAGAGTTCTAGTTTACTTTAATTTTAGTTAAGAGTTTGATGTTTTACCTTTGAGTTTCAGTTAGAGTTCTAGTTTAGTTTACTTTTAGTTAAGAGTTTGGTGTTTTACCATAGAGTCATAGCTTAGAGTTTTAGTTAGAGTTCTAGTTTAGTTTAGTTTTAGTTAAGAGTTTAGAATTTTAGCTTAGAGTCTTAGCTTAGAGTTTTTGTTAGAGTTCTAGTTTATTTTAGTTTTAGTTAAGAGTTTAGAGTTTTTAGCTTAGAGTCTTAGCTTAGAGTTTTTGTTGAAGTTCTAGTTTAGTTTAGTTTTAGTTAATAGTTTAGAGTTTTAGCTTAGAGTCTTAGCTTAGAGCTTTTGTTAGAGTTGAAGTTTAGTTTAGTAATAGTTAAGAGTTTAGAGTTTTAGCTTAGAGTCCTAGCTTAGAGCTTTTGTTAGAGTTCTAGTTTAGTTTAGATATAGTTAAGCGTTTGGAGTTTTACATTCGAAACTTAGCTTAGAGTTTTAGTTTAGTTTAGTTTTAGTTGAGAGTTTAGAGTTTTTTAGCTTAGAGTCTTAGCTTCGAGTTTTTGATAGAGTTCTAGTTTAGTTTTAGTTAAGAGTTTGGTGTTTTTCCATAGAGCCATAGCTTAGAGATTTAGTTAGAGTTCTAGTTTAGTTTAGATATAGTTAAGAGTTTGGAATTTTACCATAGAGACTTAGCTTAGAGTTTTTGTTTAGTTTAGTTTTAGTTAAGAGTTTACTAGCTTAGAGTCTTAGCTTAGAGTTTTTGTTAGAGTTCTAGTTCTAGTTTAGTTTTAATTAAGAGTTTAGAGTTTTTAGCTTAGAGTCTTAGCTTAGAGTTTTAGTTTAGTTTAGTTTTAGTTAAGAGTTTAGGGTTTTACCATAGAGTCTTAGCTTAGAGTTTTAGTTAGAGTTGAAGTTTAGTTTAGTTACAGTTAAGAATTTAGAGTTTTAGCTTAGAGTTTTACTTAAAGTTGTAGTTTAGTTAAGATTTAGTTAAGAGTTTCGAGTTTTAGCTTAGAGTCTTAGCTTAGAGTTTTTGTTAGAGTTCTAGTTTAGTTTAGTTTTAGTTAAGAGTTTAGAGTTTTACCTTAGAGTCTTAGCTTAGAGTTTTAGTTAGAGTTCTAGTTTAGTTTAGTTATAGTTAAGAATTTAGAGTTTTAGCTTAGAGTCATAGCTTAGAGTTTTAGTTAAAGTTATAGTTTAGTAAAGTTATAGTTAAGTGTTTAGAGTTTTAGCTTAGAGTTTTACTTAAAGTAGTAGTTTAGTTAAGATTTAGTTAAGAGTTTCGAGTTTTAGCTTAGAGTCTTAGCTTAGAGTTTTAGTTAGAGTTCTAGTTCAGTTTAGTTTTAGTTAAGAGTTTAGAGTTTTAGCTTAGAGTCTTAGCTTATAGTTTGTGTTAGAGTTCTAGTTTAGTTTACTTCTAGTTAAGAGTTTAGAGTTTTAGCTTAGAGTCTTAGCTTAGAGTTTTTGTTAGAGTTCTAGTTTAGTTTAGTTATAGTTAATAGTTTGGTGTTTTACCTTAGAGACTAAGCTTAGAGTTATAGTTTAGTTTAGTTTTAGTTAAGAGTTTAAAGTTTTAGCTTAGAGTCTTATCTTAGAGTTTTTGTTAGAGTTCTAGTTTAGTTTAGTTTTAGTTAAGAGTTTAGAGTTTTTAGCTTAGAGTCTTAGTTTAGAGTTTTTTATTGAAGTTCTAGTTTAGTTTAGAGTTTTAGCTTAGACATACAGTTTTAATTAGAGTTCTAGTTTAGTTTAGTTTTAGTTAAGAGTTTAGAGTTTTTAGCTTAGAGTCTTAGATTAGTTTTATTTAGAGTTCTAGTTTAGTTTAGTTTTAGTTAAGAGTTTAGAGTTTTATCATAGAGTCTTAGCTTAGAGTTTTAGTTAGAGTTAAAGTTTAGTTTAGTTACAGTTAAGAATTTAGAGTTTTAGCTTAGAGTCATAGCTTAGAGTTTTACTTAAAGTTATAGTTTGGTTAAGTTTTAGTTAAGAGTTTCGAGTTTTAGCTGAGTCTTAGCTTAGAGTTTTTGTTAGAGTTCTAGTTTAGTTTTGTTTTAGTTAAGAGTTTGATGTTTTACCTTTGAGTTTCAGTTAGAGTTCTAGTTTAGTTTACTTTTAGTTAAGAGTTTGGTGTTTTACCATAGAGTCATAGCTTAGAGTTTTAGTTAGAGTTCTAGTTTAGTTTAGTTTTAGTTAAGAGCTTAGAATTTTAGCTTAAAGTCTTAGCTTAGAGTTTTTGTTAGAGTTCTAGTTTATTTTAGCTTTAGTTAAGAGTTTAGAGTTTTTAGCTTTGAGTCTTAGCTTGGTTTTTGTTGAAGTTCTAGTTTAGTTTAGTTTTAGTTAATAGTTTAGAGTTTTAGCTTAGAGTCTTAGCTTAGAGCTTTTGTTAGAGTTGAAGTTTAGTTTAGTAATAGTTAAGAGTTTAGAGTTTTAGCTTAGAGTCATAGCTTAGATCTTTTGTTAGAGTTCTAGTTTAGTTTAGATATAGTTAAGCGTTTGGAGTTTTACATTCGAAACTTAGCTTAGAGTTTTAGTTTAGTTTAGTTTTAGTTAAGAGTTTAGAGTTTTTTAGCTTAGAGTCTTAGCTTAGAGTTTTTGATGGAGTTCTAGTTTAGTTTAGTTTTAGTTAAGAGTTTGGTGTTTTACCATAGAGTCATAGCTTTGAGTTTTAGTTAGAGTTTTAGTTTAGTTTAGTTTTAGTTAAGAGTTTAGAATTTTAGCTTAGAGTCTTAGCTTAGAGTTTTTGTTAGAGTTTTAGTTTAGTTTAGTTTTAGTTAAGAGTTTAGAGTTTTTAGCTTAGAGTCTTAGCTTAGAACTTTGTTGAAGCTCTAGTTTAGTTTAGTTTTAGTTATGAGTTTATAGTTTTAGCTTAGAGTATTAGCTTAGAGTTTTTGTTAGAGTTTTAGTTTAGTTTAGTTTTAGTTAAGAGTTTAGAGTTTTATCATAGAGTCATATCTTAGAGTTTTTGTTAGAGTTGAAGTTTAGTTTAGTAATAGTTAAGAGTTTAGAGTTTTAGCTTAGAGTCTTAGCTTAGAGTTTTTGTTAAAGTTGAAGTTTAGTTTATTAATAGATAAGAGTTTAGAGTTTTAGCTAAGAGTCTTAGCTTAGAGTTTTTGTTAGAGTTCTAGTTTAGTTTAGATATAGTTAAGAGTTTGGAGTTTTACCATAGAGACTTAGCTCAGAGTTTTTGTTAGAGTTCTAGTTTAGTTTAGATATAGTTAAGAGTTTGGAATTTTACCATAGAGACTTAGCTTAGAGTTTTTGTTTAGTTTAGTTTTAGTTAAGAGTTTAGAGTTTTTAGCTTAGAGTCTTAGCTTAGAGTTTTAGTTTAGTCTAGTTTTAGTTAAGAGTTTAGAGTTTTACCATAGAGTCTTAGCTTAGAGTTTTAGTTAGAGTTGAAGTTTAGTTTAGTTACAGTTAAGAATTTAGGTTTTAGCTTAGAGTTTTACTTAAAGTTGTAGTTTAGTTAAGTTTTAGTTAAGAGTTTCGAGTTTTAGCTTAGAGTGTTAGCTTAGAGTTTTTGTTAGAGTTCTAGTTTAGTTTAGTTTTAGTTAAGAGTTTAGAGTTTTACCTTAGAGTCTTAGCTTAGAGTTTTAGTTAGAGTTCTAGTTTAGTTTAGTTATAGTTAAGAATTTAGAGTTTTAGCTTAGAGTCATAGCTTAGAGTTTTAGTTAAAGTTATAGTTTAGTAAAGTTATAGTCAAGAGTTTAGAGTTTTACCTTAGAGTCATAGCTTAGAGTTTTAGTTAGAGTTCTAGTTCAGTTTTGTTTTAGTTAAGAGTTTAGAGTTTTAGCTTAGAGTCTTAGCTTATAGTTTGTGTTAGAGTTCTAGTTTAGTTTAGTTATAGTTAAGAGTCTCGAGTTTTTAGCTTAGACTCTTAGCATAGAGTTTTTGTTAGAGTTCTAGTTTAGTTTACTTCTAGTTAAGAGTTTAGAGTTTTAGCTTAGAGTCTTAGCTTAGAGTTTTTGTTAGAGTTCTAGTTTAGTTTAGTTATAGATAATAGTTTGGTGGTTTACCTTAGAGACTAAGTTTAGAGTTATAGTTTAGTTTAGTTTAGTTTTAGTTAAGAGTTTAGAGTTTTAGGTTAGAGTCTTATCTTAGAGTTTTTGTTAGAGTTCTAGTTTAGTTTAGTTTTAGTTAAGAGTTTAGAGTTTTTAGCTTAGAGTCTTAGTTTAGAGTTTTTTATTGAAGTTCTAGTTTAGTTTAGAGTTTTAGCTTAGACATAGAGTTTTAATTAGAGTTCTAGTTTAGTTTAGTTTTAGTTAAGAGTTTAGAGTTTTAGCTTAGAGTCTTAGCTTAGAGTTTTTGTTAGAGTTCTAGTTTAGTTTAGTTATAGTTAAGAGTTTGGAGTTTTACCTTAGAGACTTAGCTTAGAGTTTTAGTTTAGTTTAGTTTTACTTAAGAGTTTAGAGTTTTAGCTTAGAGTCTCAGCTTAGAGTTATTGTTAGAGTTCTAGTTTAGTTTAGTTTTAGTTAAGAGTTTGGTGTTTTTAGCTTAGAGTCTTAGTTTAGAGTTTTTGTTGAAGTTCTAATTTAGTTTAGTTTTAGTTTAGAGTTTTAGCTTAGACTTAGAGTTTTAATTAGAGTTCTAGTTTAGTTTAGTTTTAGTTAAGAGTTTAGAGTTTTTAGCTTAGAGTCTTAGATTAGTTTTATTTAGAGTTCTAGTTTAGTTTAGTTTTAGTAATGAGTTTATAGTTTTAGCTTAGAGTCTTAGCTTAGAGTTTTTGTTAGAGTTTTAGTTTATTTTAGTTTTAGTTAAGAGTTTAGAGTTTTAGCTTAGAGTCTTAGCTTAGAGTTATAGTTAGAGTTGAAGTTTAGTTTAATTATAGTTAAGAATTTAGAGTTTTTAGCTTAGAGTCGTAGTTTAGAGTTTTTGTTAGAGTTCTAGTTTATTTTAGTTAAGAGTTTAGAGTTTTATCATAGAGTCATATCTTAGAGTTTTTGTTAGAGTTGAAGTTTAGTTTAGTAATAGTTAAGAGTTTAGAGTTTTAGCTTAGAGTCTTAGCTTAGAGTTTTTGTTAAAATTGAAGTTTAGTTTATTAATAGATAAGAGTTTAAAGTTTTAGCTAAGAGTCTTAGCTTAGAGTTTTTGTTAGAGTTCTAGTTTAGTTTAGTTTTAGTTAAGAGTTTGGTGTTTTACCATAGAGTCATAGCTTAGAGTTTTAGTTAGAGTTCTAGTTTAGTTTAGTTTTAGTTAAGAGTTTAGAACTTTAGCTTAGAGTCTTAGCTTACAGTTTTTGTTAGAGTTCTAGTTTAGTTTAGTTTTAGTTAAGAGTTTAGAGTTTTTAGCTTAGAGTCTTAGCTTAGAGTTTTTGTTAGAGTTTTAGTTTAGTTTAGTTAAGAGTTTAGAGTTTACCTTAGAGTCTTAGCTTAGAGTTTTACTTAGAGTTGAAGTTTAGTTTAGTTATAGTTAAGAGTTTAGAGTTTTAGCTTGGAGTTTTAGTTTAGAGTTTTGTTAGAGTTCTAGTTTATTTTAGTTAAGGGTTTAGAGTTTTATCATAGAGTCAGAGCTTAGAGTTTTTGTTGAAGTTGAAGTTTAGTTTAGTCATAGTTAAGAATTTAGAGTTTTTAGCTTAGAGTCTTAGCTTAGAGTTTTATTTAGAGTTCTAGTTTAGTTTAGTTTTAGTTAAGAGTTTAGAGTTTTATCTTAGAGTCTTAGCTTAGAGTTTTTGTTGAAGTTCTAGTTTAGTTTAGTTAAGAGTTTAGAGTTCTACCTTAGAGTCTTAGCTTAGAGTTTTACTTAGAGTTGAAGTTTAGTTTAGTTATAGTTAAGAGTTTAGAGTTTTAGCTTGGAGTTTTAGCTTAGAGTTTTAGTTAGAGTTCTAGCTTAGTTTAGTTTTAGTTAAGAGTTTAGAGTTTTACCTCAAAGTCTTAGCTTAGAGTTTTAGTTAGAGTTCTAGTTTAGTTTAGTATTAGTTAAGAGTTTTGAGTTTTACCTTAAAGTCCTAGATTAGAGTTTTAGTTAGGGCTGAAGTTTCGTTTAGTTTAGTTATAGTTAAGAGTTTATAGTTTTAGCTTAGAGTCTTAGCTTATAGTTTGTGTTAGAGTTCTAGTTTAGTTTAGTTATAGTTAAGAGTCTCGAGTTTTTAGCTTAGACTCTTAGCATAGAGTTTTTGTTAGAGTTCTAGTTTAGTTTACTTCTAGTTAAGAGTTTAGAGTTTTAGCTTAGAGTCTTAGCTTATAGTTTGTGTTAGAGTTCTAGTTTAGTTTAGTTATAGTTAAGAGTCTCGAGTTTTTAGCTTAGACTCTTAGCATAGAGTTTTTGTTAGAGTTCTAGTTTAGTTTACTTTTAGTTAAGAGTTTAGAGTTTTTAGCTTAGAGTCTTAGTTTAGAGTTTTTTATTGAAGTTCTAGTTTAGTTTAGTTATAGATAATAGTTTGGTGGTTTACCTTAGAGACTAAGTTTAGAGTTATAGTTTAGTTTAGTTTAGTTTTAGTTAAGAGTTTAGAGTTTTAGGTTAGAGTCTTATCTTAGAGTTTTTGTTAGAGTTCTAGTTTAGTTTAGTTTTAGTTAAGAGTTTAGAGTTTTTAGCTTAGAGTCTTAGTTTAGAGTTTTTTATTGAAGTTCTAGTTTAGTTTAGAGTTTTAGCTTAGACATAGAGTTTTAATTAGAGTTCTAGTTTAGTTTAGTTTTAGTTAAGAGTTTAGAGTTTTAGCTTAGAGTCTTAGCTTAGAGTTTTTGTTAGAGTTCTAGTTTAGTTTAGTTATAGTTAAGAGTTTGGAGTTTTACCTTAGAGACTTAGCTTAGAGTTTTAGTTTAGTTTAGTTTTACTTAAGAGTTTAGAGTTTTAGCTTAGAGTCTCAGCTTAGAGTTATTGTTAGAGTTCTAGTTTAGTTTAGTTTTAGTTAAGAGTTTGGTGTTTTTAGCTTAGAGTCTTAGTTTAGAGTTTTTGTTGAAGTTCTAATTTAGTTTAGTTTTAGTTTAGAGTTTTAGCTTAGACTTAGAGTTTTAATTAGAGTTCTAGTTTAGTTTAGTTTTAGTTAAGAGTTTAGAGTTTTTAGCTTAGAGTCTTAGATTAGTTTTATTTAGAGTTCTAGTTTAGTTTAGTTTTAGTAATGAGTTTATAGTTTTAGCTTAGAGTCTTAGCCTAGAGTTTTTGTTAGAGTTTTAGTTTATTTTAGTTTTAGTTAAGAGTTTAGAGTTTTAGCTTAGAGTCTTAGCTTAGAGTTATAGTTAGAGTTGAAGTTTAGTTTAATTATAGTTAAGAATTTAGAGTTTTTAGCTTAGAGTCGTAGTTTAGAGTTTTTGTTAGAGTTCTAGTTTATTTTAGTTAAGAGTTTAGAGTTTTATCATAGAGTCATATCTTAGAGTTTTTGTTAGAGTTGAAGTTTAGTTTAGTAATAGTTAAGAGTTTAGAGTTTTAGCTTAGAGTCTTAGCTTAGAGTTTTTGTTAAAATTGAAGTTTAGTTTATTAATAGATAAGAGTTTAAAGTTTTAGCTAAGAGTCTTAGCTTAGAGTTTTTGTTAGAGTTCTAGTTTAGTTTAGTTTTAGTTAAGAGTTTGGTGTTTTACCATAGAGTCATAGCTTAGAGTTTTAGTTAGAGTTCTAGTTTAGTTTAGTTTTAGTTAAGAGTTTAGAACTTTAGCTTAGAGTCTTAGCTTACAGTTTTTGTTAGAGTTCTAGTTTAGTTTAGTTTTAGTTAAGAGTTTAGAGTTTTTAGCTTAGAGTCTTAGCTTAGAGTTTTTGTTAGAGTTTTAGTTTAGTTTAGTTAAGAGTTTAGAGTTTTAGCTTAGAGTCTTAGCTTAGAGTTATAGTTAGAGTTTAAGTTTAGTTTAGTTATAGTTAAGAATTTAGAGTTTTTAGCTTAGAGTCGTAGTTTAGAGTTTTTGTTAGAGTTCTAGTTTATTTTAGTTAAGGGTTTAGAGTTTTATCATAGAGTCAGAGCTTAGAGTTTTTGTTGAAGTTGAAGTTTAGTTTAGTTATAGTTAAGAATTTAGAGTTTTTAGCTTAGAGTCTTAGCTTAGAGTTTTATTTAGAGTTCTAGTTTAGTTTAGTTTTAGTTAAGAGTTTAGAGTTTTATCTTAGAGTCTTAGCTTAGAGTTTTTGTTGAAGTTCTAGTTTAGTTTAGTTAAGAGTTTAGAGTTCTACCTTAGAGTCTTAGCTTAGAGTTTTACTTAGAGTTGAAGTTTAGTTTAGTTATAGTTAAGAGTTTAGAGTTTTAGCTTGGAGTTTTAGCTTAGAGTTTTAGTTAGAGTTCTAGCTTAGTTTAGTTTTAGTTAAGAGTTTAGAGTTTTACCTCAAAGTCTTAGCTTAGAGTTTTAGTTAGAGTTCTAGTTTAGTTTAGTATTAGTTAAGAGTTTTGAGTTTTACCTTAAAGTCCTAGATTAGAGTTTTAGTTAGGGCTGAAGTTTCGTTTAGTTTAGTTATAGTTAAGAGTTTATAGTTTTAGCTTAGAGTCTAGCTTAGAGTTTTAGTTAGAGTTATTGTTTAGTTTAGTTTTAGTTAAGAGTTATAGCTTAGAGGTTTAGCCTAGAATCTTAGCTTAGAGATTTAGATAGAGTTGAAGTTTAGTCTAAACTAGTATAACCACAAAATTAAACAATACTGCATAGAAATACCAAAACCATAGGTTAGATTAGGTTAGGTTAGAGGTTAGGTTTCTCCACGTTTAAGTTAGGTTAGATTAGGTTAGCTTATCATGAGCGCTCATGATAAGCTGACCTAATCTAACTGGTACAAAGTCGACATGGGGGGATCTTCCGGCGAGTATGGTTATGTTAGGTAAGGCTAGATCAAGTTAGGTTAAGTTAGGTTAGGTTAGGTTAGCCTACGTACGCGCGCGTACGTAGGCTAACCTAACCTAACTTAACCTAACCTAACTTGATCTAGCCTAACCTAACCTAACCAAACTCGCCAGAAGATCCCCCATGTCGACTTTGTACCAGTTAGATTAGGTTAGCTTATCATGAGCGCTCATGATAAGCTAACCTAATCTAACCAAACTTAAACGTGGATAAACCTAACCTCTAACCTAACCTAATCTAACCTATGGTTTTGGTATTTCTATGCAATATTGTGTAATTTTGTGGTTATGCTAGTTTAGACTAAACTTCAACTCTATCTAAATCTCTAAGCTAAGATTCTAGGCTAAACCTCTAAGCTATAACTCTTAACTAAAACTAAACTAAACAATAACTCTAACTAAAACTCTAAGCTATGACTCTATGGTAAAACACCAAACTATTAACTATGACTAAACTAAACTAGAATTCTAACTGAAACTCAAAGGTAAAACTCTAAACTCTTAACTAAAACCAAACTATACTAGAACTCTAACAAAAACTCTAAGCTAAGACTCAGCTAGAACTCGAAACTCTTAACTAAAACTAAACCAAACTATAACTTTAAGTAAAACTCTAAGCTATGACTCTAAGCTAAAACTCTAAATTCTTAACTGTTACTAAACTAAACTTTAACTCAAACTAAAACTCTAAGCTAAGACTCTATGGTAAAACTCTAAACTCTTAACTAAAACTAAACTAAACCAGAACTCTAAATAAAACTAATCTAAGACTCTAAGCTAAAAACTCTAAACTCTTAACTAAAACTAAACTAAACTAGAACTCTAATTAAAACTCTAAGTATAAGCTAAAACTCTAAACTAAAACTAAACTAAACTAGAACTTCAACAAAAACTCTAAACTAAGACTCTAAGCTAAAAACACTAAACTCTTAACTAAAACTAAACTAAACTAGAACTCTAACAAAAACTCTAAGTTGAGACTCTAAGCTAAAACTCTAAACTCTTAACTAAAACTAAACTAAACTAAAACTCTAAGCTAAGTCTCTAAGGTAAAGCTCAAACTCTTAACTATAACTAAACTAAACTAGAACTCTAACAAAAATTCTAAGCTAAGACTCTAAGCTAAAACTCTAAACTCTTAACTAAAACTAAGCTAAACTAGAACTCTAACAAAAACTCTAAGCCAAGACTCTAAGCTAAAACTCTAAACTCTTAACTAAAACTAAGCTAAACTAGAACTCTAACAAAAAGTCTATGTCTAAGCTAAAACTCTAAACTAAACTAGAACTTCAATAAAAAAATCTAAACTAAGACTCTAAGCTAAAAACACTAAACTCTTAACTAAAACTAAACTAAACTAGAACTCTAACAAAAACTCTAAGATAAGACTCTAAGCTAAAACTCTAAACTCTTAACTAAAACTAAACTAAACTAAACTATAACTCTAAGCTAAGTCTCTAAGGTAAAACACCAAACTCTTAACTATAACTAATCTAAACTAGAACTCTAACAAAAACTCTAAACTAAGACTCTAAGCTAAAACTCTAAACTCTAAACTCTTAACTATTACTAAATTAAACTAGAACTCTATCACAAACTATAAGCTAAGACTCTAAGCTAAAACTCTAAACTCTTAACTAGAAATAAACTAAACTAGAACTCTAACAGAAACTCTATGCTAAGCTAAAAACTCGAGACTCTTAACTATAACTAAACTAAACTAGAACTCTAACACACACTATAAGCTAAGACTCTAAGCTAAAACTCTAAACTCTTAACTAAAACTAAACTGAACTAGAACTCTAACTAAAACTCTAAGCTATGATTCTAAGGTAAAACTCTAAACTCTTAACTATAACTTTACTAAACTATAACTTTAACTAAAACTCTAAGCTATGACTCTAAGCTAAAACTCTAAATTCTTAACTATAACTAAACTAAACTAGAACTCTAACTAAAACTCTAAGCTAATACTCTAAGGTAAAACTCTAAACTCTTTACTAAAACTAAACTAAACTAGAACTCTAAAAAAAACTCTAAGCTAAGATTCTAAGCTAAAACTCGAAACTCTTAACTAAAACTTAACTAAACTATAACTTTAAGTAAAACTCTAAGCTATGACTCTAAGCTAAAACTCTAAATTCTTAACTGTAACTAAACTATACTTCAACTCTAACTAAAACTCTAAGCTAAGACTCTATGGTAAAACTCTAAACTCTTAACTAAAACTAAACTAAACTAAAACTCTAAGCTAAAACTCTAAGCTAAAAACTCTAAACTCTAAGCTAAAACTCTGAACTAAAACTAAACTAAATTAGAACTTCAACAAAAACTCTAAACTAAGACTCTAAGCTAAAAACACCAAACTCTTAACTAAAACTAAACTAAACTAGAACTCTAACAATAACTCTAAGCTGAGACTCTAAGCTAAAACTCTAAACTCTTAAGTAAAACTAAACTAAACTAAAACTCTAAGCTAAGTCTCTAAGGTAAAACTCCAAACTCTTAACTATAACTAAACTAAACTAGAACTCTAACAAAAACTCTAAGCTAAGACTCTAAGCTAAAACTCTAAACTCTTAACTAAAACTAAACTAAACTAGAACTCTAATTAAAACTCTATGTCTAAGCTAAAACTCTAAACTAAACTAGAACTTCAATAAAAAACTCTAAACCAAGACTCTAAGCTAAAAACTCTAAACTCTTAACTAAAACTAAACTAAACTAGAACTCTAACAAAAACTCTAAGATAAGACTCTAAGCTAAAACTCTAAACTCTTAACTAAAACTAAACTAAACTATAACTCTAAGCTTACTCTCTAAGGTAAAACACCAAACTATTAACTATAACTAAACTAAACTAGAACTCTAACAAAAACTCTAAGCTAAGACTCTAAGCTAAAACTCTAAACTCTTAACTATTACTAAACTAAACTAGAGCTCTATCACAAACTATAAGCTAAGACTCTAAGCTAAAACTCTAAACTCTTAACTAGAAGTAACCTAAACTAGAACTCTAACAGAAACTCTATGCTAAGAGTCTAAGCTAAAAACTCGAGACTCTTAACTATAACTAATCTAAACTAGAACTCTAACACAAACTATAAGCTAAGACTCTAAGCTAAAACTCTAAACTCTTAACTAAAACTAAACTGAACTAGAACTCTAACTAAAACTCTAAGCTATGACTCTAAGGTAAAACTCTAAACTCTTAACTAAAACTAAACTAAACTAGAACTCTAACAAAAACTCTAAGCTAAGACTTAGCTAAAACTCGAAACTCTTAACTAAAACTTAACCAAACTATAACTTTAAGTAAAACTCTAAGCTATGACTCTAAGCTAAAACTCTAAATTCTTAACTGTTACTAAACTAAACTTTAACTCTAACTAAAACTCTAAGCTAAGACTCTATGGTAAAACTCTAAACTCTTAACTAAAACTAAACTAAACCAGAACTCTAAATAAAACTAATCTAAGACTCTAAGCTAAAAACTCTAAACTCTTAACTAAAACTAAACTAAACTAGAACTCTAATTAAAACTCTAAGTATAAGCTAAAACTCTAAACTAAAACTAAACTAAACTAGAACTTCAACAAAAACTCTAAACTAAGACTCTAAGCTAAAACTCTAAACTCTTAACTAAAACTAAACTAAACTAGAACTCTAACAAAAATTCTAAGCTGAGACTCTAAGCTAAAACTCTAAACTCTTAAGTAAAACTAAACTAAACTAAAACTCTAAGCTAAGTCTCTAAGGTACAACTCATAGCTCTTAACTATAACTAAACTAAACTAGAACTCTAACAAAAATTCTAAGCTAAGACTCTAAGCTAAAACTCTAAACTCTTAACAAAAACTAAACTAAACTAGAACTCTAACAAAAACTCTAAGCCAAGACTCTAAGCTAAAACTCTAAACTCTTAACTAAAACTAAACTAAACTAGAACTCTAAAAACAACTCTAAGCTAAGACTCTAAGCTAAAACTCGAAACTCTTAAGTAGAACTAAACTAAACTAAAACTCTAAGCTAAGTCTCTAAGGTAAAACTCCAAACTCTTAACTATAACTAAACTAAACTAGAACTCTAACAAAAACTCTAAGCTAAGACTCTAAGCTAAAACTCTAAATTCTTAACTAAAACTAAACTAAACTAGAACTCTAATAAAAACTCTAAGCTAAAACTCTAAACTCTTAACTAAAACTAAACTAAACTAGAACTCTAATTAAAACTCTATGTCTAAGCTAAAACTCTAAACTAAACTAGAACTTCAATAAAAAACTCTAAACCAAGACTCTAAGCTAAAAACTCTAAACTCTTAACTAAAACTAAACTAAACTAGAACTCTAACAAAAACTCTAAGATAAGACTCTAAGCTAAAACTCTAAACTCTTAACTAAAACTAAACTAAACTAAACTATAACTCTAAGCTTAGTCTCTAAGGTAAAACACC
Source organism: Artemia sinica (assembly GCA_027921565.1). Classification (NCBI taxonomy): domain Eukaryota; kingdom Metazoa; phylum Arthropoda; class Branchiopoda; order Anostraca; family Artemiidae; genus Artemia; species Artemia sinica. Next base: position 2,167,722 of record JAPEVW010000033.1, read on the forward strand.
AAACTATTAACTATAACTAAACTAAACTAGAACTCTAACAAAAACTCTAAGCTAAGACTCTAAGCTAAAACTCTAAACTCTTAACTATTACTAAACTAAACTAGAGCTCTATCACAAACTATAAGCTAAGACTCTAAGCTAAAGCTCTAAACTCTTAACTAGAAGTAACCTAAACTAAAACTCTAACAGAAACTCTATGCTAAGAGTCTAAGCTAAAAACTCGAGACTCTTAACTATAACTAATCTAAACTAGAACTCTAACACAAACTATAAGCTAAGACTCTAAGCTAAAACTCTAAACTCTTAACTAAAACTAAACTAAACTAGAACTCTAACTAAAACTCTAAGCTAAGACTCTAAGGTAAAACTCTAAACTCTTAACTAAAACCAAACTAAACTAGAACTCTAACAAAAACTCTAAGCTAAGACTTAGCTAAAACTCGAAACTCTTAACTAAAACTAAACCAAACTATAACTTTAAGTAAAACTCTAAGCTATGACTCTAAGCTAAAACTCTAAATTCTTAACTGTTACTAAACTAAACTTTAACTCTAACTAAAACTCTAAGCTAAGACTCTATGGTAAAACTCTAAACTCTTAACTAAAACTAAACTAAACCAGAACTCTAAATAAAACTAATCTAAGACTCTAAGCTAAAAACTCTAAACTCTTAACTAAAACTAAACTAAACTAGAACTCTAATTAAAACTCTAAGTATAAGCTAAAACTCTAAACTAAAACTAAACTAAACTAGAACTTCAACAAAAACTCTAAACTAAGACTCTAAGCTAAAAACACTAAACTCTTAACTAAAACTAAACTAAACTAGAACTCTAACAAAAACTCTAAGCTGAGACTCTAAGCTAAAACTCTAAACTCTTAAGTAAAACTAAACTAAACTAAAACTCTAAGCTAAGTCTCTAAGGTAAAACTCATAGGTCTTAACTATAACTAAACTAAACTAGAACTCTAACAAAAATTCTAAGCTAAGACTCTAAGCTAAAACTCTAAACTCTTAACAAAAACTAAACTAAACTAGAACTCTAACAAAAACTCTAGGCCAAGACTCTAAGCTAAAACTCTAAACTCTTAACTAAAACTAAACTAAACTAGAACTCTAAAAAAAACTCTAAGCTAAGACTCTAAGCTAAAACTCGAAACTCTTAACTAAAACTAAACCAAACTATAACTTTAAGTAAAACTCTAAGCTAAGACTCTAAGCTAAAACTCTAAACTCTTAACTATTACTAAACTAAACTAGAGCTCTATCACAAACTATAAGCTAAGACTCTAAGCTAAAACTCTAAACTCTTAACTAGAAGTAACCTAAACTAAAACTCTAACAGAAACTCTATGCTAAGAGTCTAAGCTAAAAACTCGAGACTCTTAACTATAACTAATCTAAACTAGAACTCTAACACAAACTATAAGCTAAGACTCTAAGCTAAAACTCTAAACTCTTAACTAAAACTAAACTGAACTAGAACTCTAACTAAAACTCTAAGCTATGACTCTAAGGTAAAACTCTAAACTCTTAACTAAAACCAAACTAAACTAGAACTCTAACAAAAACTCTAAGCTAAGACTTAGCTAAAACTCGAAATTCTTAACTAAAACTAAACCAAACTATAACTTTAAGTAAAACTCTAAGCTATGACTCTAAGCTAAAACTCTAAATTCTTAACTGTTACTAAACTAAACTTTAACTCTAACTAAAACTCTAAGCTAAGACTCTATGGTAAAACTCTAAACTCTTAACTAAAACTAAACTAAACCAGGACTCTAAATAAAACTAATCTAAGACTCTAAGCTAAAAACTCTAAACTCTTAACTAAAACTAAACTAAACTAGAACTCTAATTAAAACTCTAAGTATAAGCTAAAACTCTAAACTAAAACTAAACTAAACTAGAACTTCAACAAAAACTCTAAACTAAGACTCTAAGCTAAAAACACTAAACTCTTAACTAAAACTAAACTAAACTAGAACTCTAACAAAAACTCTAAGCTGAGACTCTAAGCTAAAACTCTAAACTCTTAAGTAAAACTAAACTAAACTAAAACTCTAAGCTAAGTCTCTAAGGTAAAACTCATAGCTCTTAACTATAACTAAACTAAACTAGAACTCTAACAAAAATTCTAAGCTAAGACTCTAAGCTAAAACTCTAAACTCTTAACAAAAACTAAACTAAACTAGAACTCTAACAAAAACTCTAGGCCAAGACTCTAAGCTAAAACTCTAAATTCTTAACTAAAACTAAACTAAACTAGAACTCTAAAAAAAACTCTAAGCTAAGACTCTAAGCTAAAACTCGAAAATCTTAACTAAAACTTAACTAAACTACAACTTTAAGTAAAACTCTCAGCTAATTAAAACTCTATGTCTAAGCTAAAACTCTAAACTAAACAAGAACTTCAATAAAAAACTCTAAACTAAGACTCTAAGCTAAAAACTCTAAACTCTTAACTAAAACTAAACTAAACTAGAACTCTAACAAAAACTCTAAGATAAGACTCTAAGCTAAAACTCTAAACTCTTAACTAAAACTAAACTAAACTAAACTATAACTCTAAGGTAAGTATCTAAGGTAAAACACCAAACTCTTAACTATAACTAATCTAAACTAGAACTCTAACAAAAACTCTAAGCTAAGACTCTAAGCTAAAACTCTAAACTTTTAACTATTACTAAATTAAACTAGAACTCTATCACAAACTATAAGCTAAGACTCTAAGCTAAAACTCCAAACTCTTAACTAGAAATAAACTAAACTAGAACTCTAACAGAAACTCTATGGTAAGCTAAAAACTCGAGACTCTTAACTATAACTAAACTAAACTAGAACTCTAACACACACTATAAGCTAAGACTCTAAGCTAAAACTCTAAACTCTTAACTAAAACTAAACTGAACTAGAACTCTAACTAAAACTCTAAGCTAATACTCTAAGGTAAAACTCTAAACTCTTTACTAAAACTAAACTAAACTAGAACTCTAAAAAAAACTCTAAGCTAAGACTCTAAGCTAAAACTCGAAACTCTTAACTAAAACTTAACTAAACTACAACTTTAAGTAAAACTCTAAGCTATGACTCTAAGCTAAAACTCTAAATTCTTAACTGTAACTAAACTATACTTCAACTCTAACTAAAACTCTAAGCTAAGACTCTATGGTAAAACTCTAAACTCTTAACTAAAACTAAACTAAACTAAAACTCTAAGCTATGACTCTAAGCTAAAACTCTAAATTCTTAACTGCAAATAAACTAAACTAGAACTCTAACTAAAACTCTAAGGTAAAACTCTAAACTCTTAACCAAAACTAAACTAAACTAGAACTCTAAAAAAAACTCTAAGCTAAGACTCTAAGCTAAAACTCGAAACTCTTAACTAAAACTTAACTAAACTACAACTTTAAGTAAAACTCTAAGCTATGACTCTAAGCTAAAACTCTAAATTCTTAACTGTAACTAAACTATACTTCAACTCTAACTAAAACTCTAAGCTAAGACTCTATGGTAAAACTCTAAACTCTTAACTAAAACTAAACTAAACTAAAACTCTAAGCTAAGACTCTAAGCTAAAAACTCTAAACTCTAAGCTAAAACTCTAAACTAAAACTAAACTAAATTAGAACTTCAACAAAATTTCTAAACTAAGACTCTAAGCTAAAAACACCAAACTCTTAACTAAAACTAAACTAAACTAGAACTCTAACAATAACTCTAAGCTGAGACTCTAAGCTAAAACTCTAAACTCTTAACTAAAACTAAACTAAACTAGAACTTCAACAAAAACTCTTAGCTAAGACTCTAAGCTAAAAACTCTAAACTCTTAACTAAAACTAAACTAAACTAGAACTCTAACTAAAATTCTAAGCTATGACTCTAAGGTAAAACACCAAACTCTTAACTAAAACTAAACTAAACTAGGACTCTAACAAAAACTCTAAGATAAGACTCTAAGCTAAAACTTTAAACTCTTAACTAAAACTAAACTAAACTAAAACTCTAAGCTAAGTCTCTAAGGTAAAACTCCAAACTCTTAACTATATCTAAACTAAACTAGAACTCTAAAAAAACTCTAAGCTATGACTCTAAGCTAAAACTCTAAACTCTTAACTATTACTAAACTAAACTTCAACTCTAACAAAAACTCTAAGCTAAGACTCTAAGTTAAAACTCTAAATTATTAACTAAAACTGAACTAAACTAGAACTTCAACAAAAACTCTAAAAGTGCTTAAATTAAATAAATATGTAATGTTTCTGAAACTCTAACAAATATAGCTCACTTTCATAGAATAAACTGAGAAGGAGGGAGTGGGGTCGAAGATCCCAACTTGAAAAGTGTGAAAATGATGGGTAAATAAGTAACGTTTTACATTTCAGCACCCGCCCCTCTGAGTAAATATTTGGAGGGGTCAATTTTCTGAGGGATGACTCACAGCATTGTTATATGAACATTCAGTTTGAATATGTAAAAAGGGATTGAAGCAGGGTGTAGTAGCCTCTATAATATTTAGATGGGCCATGGATCAATCACCTTGTGGAAATTTGCCGTAAGTAAAGATAAATCTTTGTCTAAAGCAACCTAAACTCTGAAAATCATAGTTTGATTATAATAAATTCAACTTTTCTCAGAAATAACTCAAAGCATTATTATACGAAAGTTCAGTTTGAATAATATATACGTAAAAAAGGATTGAAGCAGGGTGTAGTAGCTTCTATCACATTTAGAAGGGCCATGGATCAATTACCTTGTGGAACTTTGCCGTAAGTAAAGATAAATCTTTTTCGAAAGCAACCTAAACTCTGAAAATCATAGTTTGATTATAATAAATTCAACTTTTCTCAGAAATAACTCTAAGCATTATTATACGAAAGTTCAGTTTGAATAATATATACGTAAAAAAGGATTGAAGCAGGGTGTAGTAGCTTCTATCACATTTAGAAGGGCCATGGATCAATCACTTTGTGGAACTTTGCCGTAAGTAAAGATAAATCTTTTTCGAAAGCAACCTAAACTCTGAAAATCATAGTTTGATTATAATAAATTCAACTTTTCTCAGAAATAACTCAAAGCAATATTATACGAACGTTCAGTTTGAATAATATTAGCACATGAAAAATTGGTACAATTTTGGAAATTGGATATAGGTTTAATAATGATGGAAATTATGTATTGAAATTCAACGTGTGAAATTCAGGCTAAAGTCACAATCTACAAAATGCAAGTATTCTAATTTTTCCTACGAATTTCGAAGCACTTATACAGTTACTTATTCTGTACATAAGTAACTTTAATATTTAAAGTCATGTTTGATGGGTGGTAGCTCCCCCAAGCAAAAGGTAAAATTTGCGAGAAATATACTAAACTCAGAAATCAAATGCTATTCAATTTACGCATAACTTTTTTTTCAAAGAATAAAAAAATTAGTACCCTCTAACCATAATTTTGTCTAGAACGCATTTATCACTAAGAAAGCCCTCTACGCCAAAAGCGAAGCAAAAGGTAAAATTTGCGAGAAATGCCCTTATTTTTACCTTGCTGAGAAAATTTTTTTAATGTTTCCCGTCTATAGGTTTTTAAAATAGAAAAAAGATTGTTAGCCTAGCAGCTTATAGGCCTAAATTACAATCTTGGATGTAAAAGGTATCTGCACTACACATAATAAAGCTCTCTTTTTTTCTTAGAAACCCTCGGTCCTCTTACTTTTCACGCAAAGAAACACTTTTGTTTTTTCACTTTACAATGATGGCGATAGAATTGAGGCATATCCCCCTTCCCCCTTTCAGCAATGTCCTAAATATATTGTTAGACCTTAATTTGAAAATAACTCGTTTCACTTCTCCAAATACAGATTGCCTAGGTCTGCGCTTAATTATTGCAATTGTTTGAAAAACCGTTTTAATTTGATGGAGAAAAACAATCCCCCTCCCCCCCCCTTTTCATTAATGTCATAAAAATATTGTTAGCAATTATTTTTGGAGAATAACTTGTTTCGCTCTTACATAGAATATAGAATTCCAATGTCCTAAATATCTATCGCTAATTTTGCAAACAAAATTAGTTCTCCGCTATTTTCAGATAAACACAGAATTACGTAAAATGCATTGAAAACCTAGATTGCCTAAACCAGCTAATGTAAACAAAACAGGAAAAGGGTGAAAAAACTACTTATAATCTTGCGCGGAGCTTTATGTCAAAACAGAACGGCATAATGCCTTAAGAATTGACAGAAGTCAGTGGACACTTTAAATCACAATACAGAAAAGCAAGAACTTTATCGAAAAGAGAATTATTTCTATTGCGAGAATTATCGTTGTAAAAACAGTGGAGGGTTTGAGGAGGGCTTAGGTAGTAAAAAGAACACCTTTTACGTTTTCTATCGAGTATAAAGATAGCATAGTGGAGGAGTTTGTACTGGAGTGGGAGGGGGACTTACCTAAATATACTGGAGGGTGACCAAGGAAAATAATTCTATTTTGAAAATAAAAAATGAAAATGTACTAAAACAGAACTTACATTGTTAATCATTGTAGAGGAAGTTTCCTTATCAATTATATTCTTTGTAGTTTCCATTGTGGCACAATACTTTCTGATAATTTAATGGGGTCCGGGGGAACTCTTGGGGGCCGGGTGGTCGTTTGGGAGCCAGGGGGACCTTTGGGGACCGAGTGGGCTTCCTTCGGGGTTGGGGTAGGGGGATCGGAGCCCTTTGGGGTTGGGGTAGAGGACCTCACGACACTGTTCAAATAGAGCTTGTGTATTATAACGACCACACTCAAATCCTCTTCTAAAATATCTTCTAAAATCATCTTTTAAAATTTCTCTAACTGTTTTGCCGAAATAATTACCCTAAAATGTCTAAAACGGTTTCGCTCAAATAACCCCTAAACGTAATTTCAGCGTGTTCCTTTTGTTTTTGGCATCCCTGCGCTGTCACATTTCAAATTACTAAGAAACCCTTTCCCGCGTCTCTTCATCTCTAAGATCAAAACATTCGCCGGAGTTTCTTGGAGAATTGTTTCCGGGGCGAAGTTTATTAATATCTTTGGAGTTCATCTTAGAGAATTGTTTCTGGGTGAAGTTTTTTAATGTCTGACAGATGATGTCATGGTTGATTGATTTGTCAAGAAAGGGGAATTAATTTGTTGTTTCTAAGGGGAATTATTGATCCACGAAAGGGGAATTGAGGTCATTGACCCACTTCGATTATGCGATCATTCTCCCTGGGGATTCCATGCCCATATTTGGTGTTCGTACGGGACAAACAATACCACGTGTTCTCCCTAGGGACTCTATGCCCATATAAGGAGTCCCGTCAGCATTAAACTAAATTTTAGATGGCAGCAGGGGTGAATCGTGGGGCTGGTACCCTCCTTTCTACTAATATCCGTTCGAATTAGCCCTCTAACGATATTATAGGACTACTGGATCGATAGGATCACCTCTGGGAAAAAAAACAAATAAACATACATCCCTTGTCTTTTTTTTTGGAAAAAAAAGATAATAAATTCCATATTTTTGCAGACGGGAGATTGAAACATCTAGAGAAGGACATTCTTTTACGTTAAATCTGACGGTTTGATTTTCATTAAGATTATATCACTTTTTGGGCGTGTTTCCTCCTTTTTTCAAAAACAAGACAAATTTTTTCAGGCTCGTAACTTTTGATGGGTTAGACTAAATTTTATGACATTTATAAATTTGAAATAAGTATAAAAATTGAATTCTTTTGATTTATCTACTGGTATGAGAATTCCGTTTTTAGAGTTTTGGTTACTACTGAGCCGGGTCGCTCCTTACTTAAAGTTCGTTACCACGAACTGTTTGATATGTGGATAATTAAAATTCAAAGTCTCACTAATGAAGTTTGGATTTGAATAATCAATTTTAATTAAAATGTTTTATACTTCTTGTAATCAGATTTTCACTTATTTTTATTTATGTAACTAAACCAGCTTCTTTAATAAATTTTTTTCTTATTTGTCACATCGGCAAACATCCATCATTTTTTATTTGGGGAGGGGGGGGGTCAGAAGCTGCTGATCAGAAAAGGTAAAGAAAATCAAATAATTCTTGTAAATGGCTTAATTTTTGGAATTTATCAGATCAGACCGGAAAAAGATGAGAACAGACCAAGAACAGATCAGATAATACAAAGAACAGGTCAATGCAGACCGAATACAGATCACTTCATACCTAAAACAGATCAGACATAGAACATATCAGATCAGACCGGGAACAGATAAGATCAGACGAAAAACAAATCTGATTTAGGTCAAGAACATATCAGATTAGATAGAAAACAGATTATATCGGACCGATAAAAGATCGGATCAGACTGAAAACAGACCAAATAAGACCAAGAACAGATCAGACCGAGAACACATCAGATCAGACAGATAACAGATCATATCAGACCGAAAATATATCCGATAAAATTGAGAACAGATGAGACCAAGAAGAGATCAGATCAGGTCAAGAACAGATCAAATCAGATCAAAAACAGATCCTTTCAGACCAGGACCAGATCAGATTGGACCGAGAACAGATCAGATAAGACCAAGAACATATGAGATAAAAGACCGAGAAGAGATCAGACCGAGAACAGACCAAATAAGACCAAGAACGGATCAGATCAGACTAAAAACAGATCAGACCGAGAACACATCAGATCAGACCGTTAACAGATCATATCAAGCCGAAAATATATCCGATAAAATCAAGAACAGATGAGATCGGACCAAGAACAGACAAGATAAGACCAAGAACAGATGAGGACAGATTGAAAACAGATCATATAATAGCGAGAACAGATCAGATCAGACAGAGAACCGATCAGATCAGACGAAGAACAGATTAAATCAGGCAAAGAACAGATAGATCATACCTAGATCAGATTAAATGAGACCGAGAAAAGATAAAACCAGACAAAGAACAGATCAGATCAGACCAAGAACAGATCAGATCATATCAAAAACTGATCAGATAAAACAGAATAGATCAGACCGAGAACAGATCAGATAAGACCAAGAACTGGTAAGATAAGACAGAGCAAAAGCCAGATCAGACCAAGAAAAGATCACACCGAGAAAAGATCAGACTTGACCAACAATTGATCAGATCTTACCGAGAAAAGATCACATAAGACAAAGAACAGATCATGACATATCAAGAACAGATCATATCAAGAATAGATCATAACAGACTGAGAACATATAGGTTCAGACATAGAACAAACGAGATTATACTGAGAACAGATCAGATCAATAAGAGGAAACATAAGATCAGATCAAAAACAGATCAGAACTATCAACAGATCAGACCAGAACAAGAAAAGAACAACTCATACCGAGAACAGATCAGAAAAGACCGATAACCTATCCAGGGCCGTATCCAGAATTTTTGTTCAGGGGGGGTTTTACTAATTTTTGACTTTTTTTTTGGGGGGGGGGTTTACTAATTTTTGACTCAGTTTTCGACTAATTTTACTGATTTTTACCTAGGTTTTACTAATTTTCGACTTATTTTCGAGTCGGTCAAAAATTTTTTTTTTTTTTTGGGGGGGGGGGGGGGGTTCAAACCGGGTAACCCCCCCCCCCCCTGGATACGGCCTTGAACCTATCACATCAGAAAATAAAAGACAAGATAAGACCCGGTAAAGACCAGATCAGAACGTGAAAAGAACAACTCATACCGAGATAAGATCAAATAAGACCGAGAACCTATTAAATCAGAAAGAGAAAAGATAAGATAAGAAATAGTAAAGACGACATCAGACCGAGAACAGATCTGATGAAAACAGATTCGATCAAACCGAGCACAGATAAGATCAGACCATATCAGACCGATAACAGATCAGATCAGAAAATGAACAAATCAGATCCGACTAAGAACAGATCAGATCAAAAACAGATCAAATCTATCAAGAACAGATCAGATAGGAATGAGAAGAGATCTGATAAGACAGAAAACATATCGAATCAGACAGAGAACAAATAAGATAAGACCCAGTACAGACCAGATCAGATTGAGAACAGATCAGATCATATTGAAAACAGATTTGATTAAACCAAGAACAGATAACATCAGACCGGTAAAAGATCAGATCAGACAAAGAACAGATAAGATCCTACCGAGAACATATCAGATCAGACAAAGAACAGATCATATCAGACCGAAAACACATCAGATAAGATCAAAAACAGATCAGAACAAACGAGAACAGATCAGATCAAAACGAAAATATATATCAGCTCAGACTGAGAACAGATCAGATGAGACCGAGAGCATATCACATCATACAGAGAACAGATAAGAGAAGACTCATTACAGACCATATCAGACCGAGAACAGATCAGATTAGATATAAAACAGATCAGCGCAGACCGAGAACAGATCAGACCTAGAACAAATCAGTTCAGAAAAAGAACATATCAGATCAGATAGAAAACAGATCAGATCAGACCGATAAAAGATCAGATCAGACCGGGAACAGATCAATTTAGACTGAGAAGAGATCAGATCAGATCGAAAACAGATCAAATCAGACCCGAAACGTATCGTTTCAGACAGAGACCAGATCTATTCAGAACAGATCAGATCAGAACAAGAAGAGATCAGCTCAGACCGAGAACAAATCACATCTGACAGAAAACAGATAAGATAAAATCCCACATAGACATGATCAAACCGAAAACAGATCAGAACAAGGAAAGATCAGCTTGGACCGAAAACAGATTAGATAAGACCGAGAACATATCGCATCAGACAGAGATAAGATAAGACCCATTACAGACTAGATCAGACCGAGAAGAGATCAGCTTAGACCCAAAACCAGATTAGATAAGACCGAGAACACATCACATCAGACAGAGATGCCCTAGCCCTACCAAAGGATTGATCCCCCTACCAAAAATTTGATCCCCCTCCCCAAGAAATTATTGTTTAACTCGTAAAAATGTAATAAAATTGAATATAAACGAACTTTGGGCGGTATGTTTTTATATTTTAAATTACTATATTTTTATAAAATAATTTTGTTAACCAAAAAAAAAATCATTTTGCAAAATTCCTTTGGAAAAATCCTTTATACTACCCTTCATAAACATAAGCTGCTGTAAACGAAAACTTCATTCCTTTTGTTTGATTTAGCCTAATTATAAGTCCTTATCTTAATTAGTCCGATGCATAATGTAAACTGAAAGATTATTGAGGTAAGCTTATTTTACTCTCATTAATGTAAAAAATTCAAACAAGGAACTGCAGAATAATAAAATAAAGAGATAGACGAAATGTGTTTGCCGAATTCTGACAAGTTTACCGAATCAAATATTTTGTAAAAAATATTTATAGGACGAGTCATATTACAACAATGGCACAGAAAGGAAGAAATGCATTGTTCATCAGAAAAAAGTGAACTAAGAAAATATATATTTAATTCTTAAATTATATCTATTATTCAGATTGCGAACGGATCAAATCAGATCGAAAACAGATCCTTTCAGACCGAGACCAGATCAGACAGAGAACTAATTAGATAAGACCAAGAACATATGAGATGAAAGACCGATAAGAGATCAGACCAAGAACAGATCAGATGAGACCGAGAACACATCAGATAAGACCGGTAACAGATCATATCAGACCGAAAAAATATCTGATAAAATCAAGAACAGATGAAATTGGACCAATAACGGAACAGATAAGACCAAGAACAGATCAGGACAGATTGAAAACAGATTATATCTTACCTAGAAAAGATCAGATCGAGAAGAGATCAGATCAGATGAAGAACAAATCAAATCAGACGAAGAACAGATAGATCCTACCTAGATCAGATTAAATGAGACCAAGAAAAGATCAAATCAGACAAAGAAAAGATCAGACCAAAAACAGATCAGATCATATCAAAAACTGATCAGATTAAACCGAGAACAAATCAGATCATACCAAAAAATGATCAGATAAGACAAAATAACGAACGGAAAAGACTGAGAACAGATCAGATCAGACCAAGAACAGATCAGGTGAGACCAAGAACAGATCAGACCAGACCGGGAAAAGATCAGATCAGACGGAAAACAGATCAGACAAGGAACTGATCAGTTCAGACCATGAAAAGCTCAGATCAGACCGAGAACAGATCATTTTGGACCGAGAACAGATCAGATAAAAGACCGATAACATGTCAGATCAGACGTAGAACAGATCATGTTAGACCGAGAACATATCTGATCAGACCAAGAACAGATAAGATCGAGAAAAGATCAGATCAGTCCGAAAACAGATCAGATAAGACCAAGAACAGATCAGATTGAGAACAGATTAGATAAGACCGAGAACAGATCAGATAAAAGACTAATAAAATATTAGATCAGACCAAGAACATATGATATAAAACTGAGAAAAAATCAAATGCGACCGATAACAGATCAGAAAATATCGAGAACAAATCAGACCAAATCAGATACGACCAAGAACATTTTAGATCAGACCAAAAACAGACCAAACCAAGAACATTTCAGATTAGACCGAGAAAAGACCACATAGGACCAAGAACAGATCAGATAAAAGACCGATAAAATATCAGATCAGACCGATAGCAGATCATAAAAGAAAGGGAATATATCAAATCAGACCGAGAACAGATTATATCAGACCAGATAGAACCAAGTACCAATCAGACCAACAACAGATAAGACCAACAAAATGTCAGATCAGACAGAAAACTGATTAGATCAGGCCGATAACGGATCAGCCAGAGAATAGATCAGATCAGAGGAATAGCAGATATGATCAGACCTAGATTAAATCAGACCAAGAAAAGATCGAATCAGCCAAAGACCAGGTCAGACCGAGAACAGATGAGATCAGACCGAGAAAAGATTAGGTCATACCGGGAACATATCAGACCAGACAAAGACCAGATCAGATCAAACCGAGAACAGATGAGATCAGACAAAGATCAGATCAGAGCAGACTGAGAATATCAGATTATATCAAAAACAGATCAGATCTACCGAGAAAAGTTGAGATCAGAGCGAGTAGCGATCAAATCAGACCGAGAATAGATCAGATAAGATCGAACATAGATCAAATCAGACCAAGAACATATGAGACCAGACCGAGAAAAGATCAGACAAGACCGAGAACAAATCAGATGAGACAAAGACCAGATCAGATAAAACCGAGAACAGATCAGATCAGAACGAGAATATCAGATTTTAATAAAAAGAGATCAGATCTATTGAGAATTAAATAAAAAAAACAAGTTTTTTTAACTGAAAGTAAGGAACGACGTTAAAACTTAAAACGAACAGAAATTATTCCGTATATGAAGGGGGCTGTCCCCTCCTCAACGTCTCGCTCTTTACGCTAAAGTTTTTTTATTGTTTAAAAAAATAGAGTTGTGAGAAAGTCAAACTTTAGCGTAAAGAGCGAGGCGTTGAGGAGGGGACAGCCCCCTTCATATACGGAATAATTTCTGTTCGTTTTAAGTTTTAACGTCGTTCCTTACTTTCAGTTAAAAAAACTTGTTTTTTTTATTTAATTTTTGAACGTTTTTGAATTAATGCAGGTTTTGATTTTGGCTCACCGTACATGAATAATTAAAACAAAATTTGCATATTATATTTGGTTAAATGGCTTTCTCGAAACTTGTTTAATTTTATTTACGAACGTTTTTATTAGTAATAAATATACGTAACGAACTTCTATATTCATAAATTTTTAACACGTATATTAGGGGGTTCGCCCCCTAGTCAATACCCTGCTCTTTAAACTATAGTTCGAATTTTTTTCCAGTTCTTTAAAAATGACCTCTTAATCACAATCAGTTGATCAGTTGAAAAACTTGTTTTTTTTTATTTAATTCCTGATCTTTTTCTTTAATAATGCTGGGAAATCCGGCGCCCCCTTCATAGCAATGTCCCTTCCCCCATGAAAACTTCCTTCATGGAAAGATCCTTCCATATAGCCCCCGACCCTCTCCTTCCCCCACCTACCAGAAAAAATCTCCTCTGAAAAAGTCTGTATACTTCCCAATAACCAATACTATATGTTAACATTGAGTAAAGTTCATAACTTTCAGCCCTCTCCCTGGGGACTTTGGGGGATCAAGTCATCCTAAAAGACATTTTTATCATATTTTCGACCATGCTGAACAAAATGGCTATCTCAAAATTTTGATCGGGTGACTTTGGGAAAAAAATGAGCGTGGGAGGGGGCCTAGTTGCCCTCCATTTTTTTTGGTCACTTAAAAAGGGCACTAGAACTTTTAATTTCCGTTCCAATGAGCCCTCCCACGATATTCTAGGACCACTGGGTCGATACGATCACCCCTGGGAAAAAAAAACAAAAAAAAAACAAACAAACAAACAAACAAACAAACAAATAAACACGCATCCGTGATCTTTCTTCTGGCAAAAAATGCAAAAATCCACATTTTTGTAGATAGGAGCTTGAAACCTCTACAGTAGGGTTCTCTGATACGCTGAATATGATGGTGTGATTTTCATTAAGGTTCTATAACTTTTAGGGGGTCTTTCCCCCTTTTTTTGAAAATCAGCCAAATTTTCTCAGGCGCGTAACTTTTGATGGGTAGCTCTAAACTTGATGAAAGTTATATATTTGAAATCAGCATTGAAATCTGATTCTTTTGATATATCTATTGGTATCAAAAACCCGTTTTCTAGAGTTTCGGTTACCATTGAGCCGGGTCGCTCCTTACTTACAGTTCGTTACCACGAACTGTTTGAAAGATGAGATCAGAGCAAGAAGCGATCAGGTCAGATAAGATCGATAACATATCACATCAGACCGAGAACTGATAAAATAAGACCGAGTATAGACCAGATCAGACCATGAACAGATCAGAACAGAACAGATGGGAACAGATCAGACGAGACCTAGTACAAATAAGATTAGACCGAAAACAGATCAAATCTGACCTATAATAGATCAGATCATACCAAAAACAGGTCAGATCAGACAAAAAAAGATCAGACCGATAACAGAAAAGATCAGACCGGGGACAAATCAGATAAGACCAAAAACACATTAGACCAGACAAGGAACAGATTTGTTAAGACTGCGAACAGATCAGATCAGATGAAGAACAGATCAGATCAGACCAATAAAAGATCAGATAAGACCGAAAACAGATTAATTCAGGCCGAGAAAAGATCAGATCAAGAACAGATCAAATCAGACCAAAAATATGTCCTTTCAAACCGAGACCAGATTGGACCAAGAAGAGGACAGATCAGACCAAAAACAGGTTTGATCAGATCAAGAACAGATCAGACCGAGAACAGATCAGATGAGACCGAGAAAAGATCAGATCAGACCGGGAAAAGATGAGAAAAGATCAGATCAGACAAGGATCACCTCAATGCAGACCAAGAACAGATCAGTTCATAACCGGAACAGATTAGATCAGACCGGGAACAGATAAGATCAGACACAAAAAAAAGTCTGATTTAGGCTAAGAACATATCAGATTATATAAAAAACAGATTATATCAGACCGATAAAAGATTGGATCAGACTGAGAACAGATCAATTCAGACCGAGAAGAGATCAGATCGAGAAAAGATCAAATCACATCGAAAACAGATCCTTTCAGACCGAGACCAGATGAGATTTGACCGAGAATAGATCAGATAAGACCGAAAACAAGTGAGATAAAAGACCAATAAGATATCAAATCAGACCAAAAACAGACAAAATAAGACCTAAGACAGATCATATCAGACCAAAAACAGATCACACCTAGAACAAATCAGATCAGACCGATACCATATCATATCAGACAAAAAAAAAATATCCGATAAAATCAAGAACACATGAAATCGGACAAAGAACCGGCCAGATAAGACCAAGAACAGATCAGACCAAGAACAGATTAGACCGAGAACAAACCAGGACAGATTGAAAACAGATCATATCATACCGAGAACAGATCAGATCAGACAGAGAACCAATCAGATTAGATTGAGAAGAGATCAGATCAGACGAAGAACAGTTCAGTTCAGACCAATAACAGATCAGATAAAACAAAGGATATTAGATTAGACTGGGAACACATTAGGTAAGACATGGTACAGATCAGACAAGACAGACAACCGAACAGGTCACACCGAGAACAGATCAGATCATACCAAAAACTGATCAGATAAGACAAAATAACGATCAGATCAGACCAAGAACAGATCAGATGAGAACAGACAGAGAACCAATCAGATCAGACCGAAAACAGATCAGATCAGACCAAGAACAGATAAGATTAGACCTAGAAAAGATTAAATCAGACCGAGTAGAGTTCAAATCAGACAAAAAAACAGATCATATCAGACCAAGAATAGATCATATCAGACTGTGAACATATCAGGTTAGAAAAAGAACAGAACTTATCAAACCGAGGACAGATCACATCAGACAAAGAACAGATCAGATCAGGAAAAGAACACATCAGATAAGATCAAAAACAGATCAGATCTTTTGAAAACGGAACAGATTATAACAAGAAGAGATGAGCTCAGACCGAGAATAGATCAGATAAGACCGATAACCTATCACATCAGACAAAGAAAAGCAGAGATAAGACCCATTAAAGACCAGATCAGAACGAGAACAGAGCAGATCAGATCGAAAACGGATTCATTCAAACCAAGAACATATCAGATCAGACAAAGAAAAGATCAGATCAGACCGAGAATAGATCAGATCAGACAAAGAACAAATCAGATCAGACCAAGAACATCAGATCAGATCAAAAACTGATTAGATCTATCGAAAACAGATAATAACAAGAAGAGATCTGCTCAGACATAGAACAGATCAGATAAGACAGAGAACATATTGAATTAGACAGTGAACGGATAAGATAATACCCAGTGCAGACCAGATCAAACTGAAAACAGATCAGATCGAAGACAGATTTGATCAAACCGAGAGAATTGAAGTTATCAAGTATTTTCCAGTAGTTTGCATAGGTTGCATCAAGACATGGCTTATTGTTGACAGAGAAAAGCCAAGACAGATAGTCCAAGTAGTTGAGAGGCAAATGTTTCAATGGCTGGGGCACGGGTAAAAGGCAGGAGTGAGCATGGCTCTCTTATTGGCTGCAGACTTGTTTGTTAGTTTTTGGAAAGGCATGCCTGCCTAGAGTCTCAGGTATGCTGACCAAGATTTTAAAATTAACATAAGACATAGCGCGTAAGATGATATCAGACCAAGAATAAACCATAGCAGACTGTGAACATATAATATCAGAAAAAGAACAGAACTTATCAAACCGAGGATAGATCAGATCAGACAAAAAACAGATCAGATCAGGAAAAGAACACATCAGATAAGATCAAAAACAGATCAGATCTATCGAGAACAGATCAGATTATAACAAGAAGAGATGAGCTCAGACCGAGAACAGATCATATAAGACCGATAACCTATCACATCAGACAAAGAACATCAGAGATAAGACCCATTAAAGACCAGATCAGACCAAGAGCAGATCAGATCAAAACAGATTCATTCAAACCGAGAACATATCAGATCAGACAAAGAAAAGATCAGATGAGACCGAGAACAGATCAGATCAGACAAAGAACAAATCAGATCAGACCAAGAACATCAGATCAGATCAAAAACAGATCAGATCTATCGAGAACAGTTAGGAACGAGAAGAGATTTGCTCAGACAGAGAACAGATCAGATAAGACAGAGAACATATTGAATTAGACAGTGAACGGATAAGATAATACCAAGTACAGACCAGATCAGACTGAAAACAGATCAGATCAGATCGATCACAGATTCTATCAAACCGAGAGAATTGAAGTTATCAAGTATTTTGCAGTAGTTTGCATTGGTTGCACCAAGACAAGGCTAATTGTTGACAGAGAAAAGCCAAGACAGATAGTCCAAGTAATTGAGAGGCAAATGTTTCAATTGCTGGGGCACGGATAAAAGGCAGGAGTGTGCATGGCTCTTTTATTGGACACATATTTGTTTGTTAGTTTTTGGAAAGGCATGCCTGCCAAGAGTCTCAGGTATGCTGACCAAGATTTTAAAATTGACATAAGACAGAGTGCGTAAGATGATTGACATAAGATCAAACCGAGAACAGATCAGATCAGGCCGAGAAAAGATTAGATCAGAAATAGAACAGATCAGATTAGACCGAGAACATATCAGATAAGAAAAAGAACAGATCATATCAGACAGAGAAGGGATCAGATAATACCAAGAACACATTAGATCAAATTGAGAACAAATCAGATGAGACAAAGAAAAGATCAGATCAAACGCAAAACAGATCAGATCACACCAAGATAAGATTGAATCAGATCAGAGAAGACAGAGAACAAATCAGATGAGACCAAGATAGATCAGACAGAGAACAGATAGAATCAGACCGTGAAAAAATCTGATAAGACTGAGAACAGATCAGATGAGACCGAAAACAGATAAGACCAAGAAAATATAAGATTAGACCAAGAACGTATCACATCAACCCGAGAACAGATAAGATAAGGCGGAGTGCAGACCTGGTCAGACCGAGAACAATTCAGATCAGATTGAAAACAAATTCGATCATACCGAGAACAGGACATATTTTATATGTATGAGAGAGAGATTGGAATTAGAAGACCGTAATTTCTGATAGACATATCTTTTACATGTCTACATATAATTGTAGACATATCCAACCATCTTACATATAATTTGCCAAAATATAATTTGTCAAATTATATGTAAGAGTTAAGATGAATAAAACCATAGATGAATAAAAGATAAGATGAATTAAATCATCTTTTCTTACATGTAATTTGTCAAATATAAAGTTAACAACTACAAGCTACCTAAGAAAGCACCAGATTTCAGGAAAGGGAAAAAGAAACTCACAGAGGAATAAGTAAACCTGGTGAAAATTACACCATCAAATTACCATTATTATACTTTGTTTTTGCATTGCAATTTGTTAATCGTAAAATTACTTCTATTTTCTGATGCAAACATTTATATATGTATGTACAGAAACTGAAAATATTTTTTTCAGAAGCTGATTTTGCATTACAGTTTTGGTATGTCTTCTCCGACAATAAATAAATATGTATTTTTGTCCAACCCCATGTATGGACACTATAACCAATGAAGCAGAATTTCTCTCTATACCTTAACAGGGTCGTATTCATAAAATTTTCATAAAGAAATTTAAGAGTATTTTCAAATGAATAAAAAACGACTTTATAAGATGCACTAAAAAATTATATTAATTAATTATATTAATTATAATAATAAAAATTTTAATAATAAAATTTAATAATATATAATATATATATATATATATATATATATATATATATATATATATATATATATATATATATATATATATATATATATATATATAGATATATATATATATATATATATATATATATATATATATATATATATATATATATATATATATATATATATATTAGTATAAAATTTACTAATATATGTATATATATATATATATATATATATATATATATATATATATATATATATATATATATATATATATATATATATATATATATATATATATATATATATATATATATATATATATATATATATATATATATATATATATATATATATATATATATGTATATATGTATTTTGCTTTCGCTTTAATTGTAATGAAGTAATAATTTTTATTATAATGCTTAGTTCAGAAGAGCTAAGCCCACCCCTAATACATAAATTAGTTTAAAATTTTAGGTCCAAAAACCCTTACAATCACTAAAAATCAGCTTAAACATTACGTTTAGAAAATTTTGTTCACTAAATTTTGTTCACTTTAAAAATTTTGTTCACTTTAAAAAATATGAAATGAAGGGACGAAAAGAAATAAGCAAAAAGTAAAAAAACAGAGAATGGGCTTATAATGCTGATTCTAAATATATAAATTTTATTAAGTTTACTATTACTCATCAAAGGCTACGAGCCTGAGAAAATTTACCTGATTTTTCAAAGAGGGGGGAAACATCCCCTACAAGTGAAAGAATATTAATGAAAATCACATCGTCAGATTCAGCGTATCAGAAAACCCTATTTCATAGGTTTCAAGCTAATATCTGCAAAAATCTGCAACTTTGTATTTTTTTGCCAGAAGAAAAATATACGAATATAGAAGTTCGTTATGTAAGTTAATTTGTAAATTAAGTCAGAACCAAATTTAGAGACAGCCATTTAGCAAAAGAAAACTAAAAATTTTATGCAAATTTTTTTAGAAAGGTGATTGTCTAAGCTTCGGAGGGAGCTCCTTTGACTCGTAATCAGAATTTCTAGGGCTCCTTGTAAGATTCAGAGTGATCGGAGGGTAAATAACCCCCACCCCTGTAAACCTCGCATTTTTCCATAATGCATCTGATAGAAATTTTGGGATGCCCATTCGGTGTCGCTGAAACTTCAAAAAAGGGTCATTCGATTGGAAATTAAAAGTGCTAGTGCGCTTTTTATTAGTCGAAACAGATTGGAAGGCAGCAAGTCCCCCCACGCCCATGAGTTTCCCAAACCATATATAATCAAAATATCGAGATATCCATTTTGTTCAGTGCAGTTGAAAGGTCTGGAAATTATATCTTTGACAACCCTCATACCTCCTCAAGATCAGAACATAATATGCATTTTTCTGAAAAGAAATTGTATTTAAAATGTTTACACTTTATTTTTAGTTGTTTAAAATGTTTAAAAGGGTCATTCGATTGGAAATTGAAAGTGCCTGTGCGCTTTTTATTAGTCAAAACAGATTGGAAGGCAGCAAGTCCCCCCCCCCCACGCTCATAAATTCCCAAACAACATATATTCAAAATATCAATCAAAATATCAAAATATAATATATCAAGTATCAAAATACATCATATAATCAAAATATCAAAATATATAGGATTTAAAATTGTTTAAAAAGTTTCTTCAACATACAAATAGCAACCAATACTATGGATTCTTTCAAATGATTAAATAAAAAAAACAAGTTTTTTTAACTGAAAGTAAGGAGCGACGTTAAAACTTAAAACGAACAGAAATTATTCCGTATATGAAAGGGGCTGTCCCTTCCTCAGTGCCTCGCTCTTTACGCTAAAGTTTTTTTATTGTTTAAAAAAATAGAGTTGTGAGAAAGTCAAACTTTAGCGTAAAGAGCGAGGCGTTGAGGAGGGGACAGCCCCCTTCATATACGGAATAATTTCTGTTCGTTTTAAGTTTTAACGTCGTTCCTTACTTTCAGTTAAAAAAACTTGTTTTTTTTATTTAATTTTTGAACGTTTTTGAATTAATGCAGGTTTTGATTTTGGCTCACCGTACATGAATAATTAAAACAAAATTTGCATATTATATTTGGTTAAATGGCTTTCACGAAACTTGTTTAATTTTATTTACGAACGTTTTTATTAGTAATAAATATACGTAACTTAGAATTAACTTACGTAACGAACTTCTATATTCATAAATTTTTAACACGTATATTAGAGGGTTCGCCCCCTAGTCAATACCCTGCTCTTTAAACTATGTTCGAATTTTTTCCAGTTCTTGAAAAATGACCTCTTAATCACAATCAGTTGATCAGTTGAAAAACTTGTTTTTTTTATTTAATTCCTGATCTTTTTCTTTAATAATGCTGGGAAATCCGGCGCCCCCTTCATAGCAATGTCCCTTCCCCCATGAAAACTTCCTTCATGGAAAGATCCTTCCATATAGCCCCCGACCCTCTCCTTCCCCCACCTACCAGAAAAAATCTCCTCTGAAAAAGTCTGTATACTTCCCAATACTATATGTTAACATTGAGTAAAGTTCATAACTTTCAGCCCTCCCCCTGGGGACTTTGGGGGATCAAGTCATCCTAAAAGACATTTTTATCATATTTTCGACCATGCTGAACAAAATGGCAATCTCAAAATTTTGATCGGGTGACTTTGGAAAAAAAATGAGCGTGGGAGGGGGCCTAGTTGCCCTCCATTTTTTTTGGTCACTTAAAAAGGGCACTAGAACTTTTAATTTCCGTTCCAATGAGCCCTCCTACGATATTCTAGGACCACTGGGTCGATACGATCACCCCTGGGAAAAAAAAAACAAACAAACAAACAAACAAACAAACAAATAAACACGCATCCGTGATCTTTCTTCTGGCAAAAAATGGAAAATTCCACATTTTTGTAGATAGGAGCTTGAAACCTCTACAGTAGGGTTCTCTGATACGCTGAATATGATGGTGTGATTTTCATTAAGGTTTTATAACTTTTAGGGGGTCTTTCCCCCTTTTTTCGAAAATCAGCCAAATTTTCTCAGGCACGTAACTTTTGATGGGTTAGACTAAACTTAATGAAACTTATATATTTGAAATCAGAATTAAAATCTGATTCTTTTGATGTATCTATTGGTATCAAAATCCCGTTTTTTAGAGTTTCGGTTACCATTGAGCCGGGTCGCTCCTTACTTACAGTTCGTTACCACGAACTGTTTGATATTCCTTCTTACATTTCAGTTGAAAAAACTTGGTTTTTTTTTTATTTAATTTCTGATCGTTTTTTAAATAATGCTTGGAAATCCGGCACCCCTTCATAGAAATGTCCCTTACCCCAAAGGAACATCCTCCACGGAAATATTCTCCAGAGTAACTCCCTCCTCTAGTCCCCCCCCCTCCAGAAAAAATCCTTCCTGAAAATGGTTGTATACTTCCCAATAACCAATAAATAATGCTGGCAAGTCCGGCGCCCCCTTCATGGCGATTTCCCTTCCCCCATGAAAACTTCCTTCATGAACAGATCCTCCAACATAACCCCCGACCCACCCTTCCCTCCCACTAGCAGAAAAAAACCTCCTGAAAACTTCTGTATACTTCCGAATAACCAATACTATATGTTAACATTGGGTAAAGTTCATATCTTTTAGCCCTCCCTCTGGGTACTTCGGGGGATTAAGTCATCCCAAAAGACATATTTATCATATTTTCGACCATGCTGAACAAAATGGCTATCTCAAAATTTTAATCGGGTGACTTTGGTAAAAAAATAAGCGTGGGAGGGGGCCTAGTTGCCCTCCATTTTTTTCGGTCACTTAAAAAGGGCACTAGAACTTTTAATTTCCGTTCCAATGAGCCCTCCCACGATATTTTAGGACCACTGGGTCGATACGATCACCCCTGGGGAAAAAAAAAAACAAACAAACAAACAAACAAACAAACAAATAAACACGCATCCGTGATCTTTCTTCTGGCAAAAAATGCAAAAATCCACATTTTTGTAGATAGGAGCTTGAAACCTCTACAGTAGGGTTCTCTGATACGCTGAATATGATGGTGTGATTTTCATTAAGGTTCTATAACTTTTAGGGGGTCTTTCCCCCTTTTTTTGAAAATCAGCCAAATTTTCTCAGGCGCGTAACTTTTGATGGGTAGCTCTAAACTTGATGAAAGTTATATATTTGAAATCAGCATTGAAATCTGATTCTTTTGATATATCTATTGGTATCAAACACCCGTTTTCTAGAGTTTCGGTTACCATTGAGCCGGGTCGCTCCTTACTTACAGTTCGTTACCACGAACTGTTTGAAAACTGAAAAGATATACAATATTTTTTTTTCCATGAAAAAGACTTTGTCGATAAAAAACGAACAACAATTAATTTAAAAATCTTTTTCTACAAGAAAAGTTTTTCAAAACGATAAATAAAAGTTCAAATAGGGATACAATCCTTTTAATAGACAGTGTTTCACAAACAGTGACAAAATTTCACAAACAATACTAAATACTTCGGTCACATATACAGTGACCGTCATCAAACAGTTCGTGGTAACGAACTGTAAGTAAGGAGCGACCCGGCTCAATGGTAACCGAAACTCTAAAAAACAGGATTTGGATACCAATAGATACATCAAAAGAATCAAATTTTAATTCTGATTTCAAATATATAAGTTTCATTAAGTTTAATCTTACCCATCAAAAGTTAGGTGCCTGAGAAAATTTGGCTGATTTTCGAAAAAAGGGGGAAAGACCCCCTAAAAAATATAGAACCTTAATGAAAATCACACCATCATATTCAGCGTATCAGAGAACCCTACTGTAGAGGTTTCAAGCTCCTATCTACAAAAATGTGGAATTTTCCATTTTTTGCCAGAAGAAAGATCACGGATGCGTGTTTATTTGTTTGTTTGTTTGTTTGTTTTTTTTTTTCCCAGGGGTGATCGTATCGACCCAGTGGTCCTAGAATATCGTGGGAGGGCTCATTGGAACGGAAATTAAAAGTTCTAGTGTCCTTTTTAAGTGACCAAAAAAAATGGAGGGCAACTAGGCCCCCTCCCACGCTCATTTTTTTCCCAAAGTCACCCGATCAAAATTTTGAGATAGCCATTTTGTTCAGAATGGTCGAAAATATGATAAAAATGTCTTTTAGGATGACTTGATTCCCCAAAGTCCCCAGGGGCAGGACTGAAAGTTATGAACTTTACTCAATGTTAACATATAGTATTGGTTATTGGGAAGTATACAGACTTTTTCAGAGGAGATTTTTTCTGGTAGGTGGGGGAAGGAGAGGGTCGGGGGCTATATGGAAGGATCTTTCCATGAAGGAAGTTTTCATGGGGGAAGGGACATTGCTATGAAGGGGGCGCCGGATTTCCCAGCATTATTAAAGAAAAAGATCAGGAATTAAATAAAAAATAACAAGTTTTTCAAATGATCAACTGATTGTGATTAAGAGGTCATTTTTAAAGAACTGGAAAAAAAATTCGAACTATAGTTTAAAGAGCAGGGTATTGACTAGGGGGCGAACCCCCTAATATACGTGTTAAAAATTTATGAATATAGAAGTTCGTTACGTAAGTTAATTCTAAGTTACGTATATTTATTACTAATAAAAACGTTCGTAAATAAAATTAAACAAGTTTCGAGAAAGCCATTTAACCAAATATAATATGCAAATTTTGTTTTAATTATTCATGTACGGTGAGCCAAAATCAAAACCTGCATTAATTCAAAAACGTTCAAAAATTAAATAAAAAAAACAAGTTTTTTTTAACTGAAAGTAAGGAACGACGTTAAAACTTAAAACGAACAGAAATTATTCCGTATATGAAGGGGGCTGTCCCCTCCTCAACACCTCGCTCTTTACGCTAAAGTTTGACTTTCTCACAACTCTATTTTTTTAAACAATAAAAAAACTTTAGCGTAAAGAGCGAGGCGTTGAGGAGGGGACAGCCCCCTTCATATACGGAATAATTTCTGTTCGTTTTAAGTTTTAACCTCGTTCCTTACTTTCAGTTAAAAAAACTTGTTTTTTTTATTTAATCAGTAGTAAAACTGGATTTGTCTCTGAAATTATCTAAGTTTTTCAAAGAAAAATAAAGAGCTCCATCAAGATCGGACGGTATGGTCACCGAAAATTAGCTATGGAGAAGAAATCTTACTGTACAAAAATAGGGTGGTTATCTTTTGATAAATACAAACGGGTTTAAAAGGCGGTCCTTAGCTTAATTAAATAAAAAAACAAGTTTTTTCAACTGATAGTAAGGAGCGACGTTAAAACTTAAAACGAACAGAAATTATTCCGTATATGAAAGGGGCTGTCCCCTCCTCAGTGCCTCACTCTTTACGCTAAAGTTTTTTAGTGTTAAAAAAACATTAGAGTTGTGAGAAAGTCAAA
Source organism: Artemia sinica (assembly GCA_027921565.1). Lineage (NCBI taxonomy): Eukaryota > Metazoa > Arthropoda > Branchiopoda > Anostraca > Artemiidae > Artemia > Artemia sinica. The sequence goes on from JAPEVW010000033.1 coordinate 2,193,429, forward strand.
CTTTAGCGTCGCTCCTTACTTTCGCTCCTTACTTTCAGTTAATAAACTTGTTTTTTTTTATTTAATTTTTGAACGTTTTTGAATTAATGCAGGTTTTGATTTTGGCTCACCCTACATGAATAATTAAAACAAAATTTGCATATTAATTTTACTTTTATTTGGTTAAATGGCTTTCTCGAAACTTGTTGAATTTTATTTACGAACGTTTTTATTAGTAATAATTATACGTAACTTACGAAATAACTTACGTATCGAACTTCTATATTCATATATTTTTAATACGTATATTAGGGGGTTTGCCCCCTAGTCAATACCTTGCTCTTTAAGCTAAATTTTGAATTTTATTCCAATTCTTTAAAAATGACCCCTGAATCACAAAGGCCGTTAATTAGAATAAATAGCTCTTATGAAAGTACTAAAAAATGTTTGAATTAAAGAGCGAGTTATTGACTAGGGGGTGAACCCAATCATACAGCTAATAATTTCTGTTCGTTTTAAGTTTTGATGTTGCTCCTTACTTTCAGTTGAAAAACTTGTTTTTTCATATTTAATTTCTGTTTTTTAAATAATGCTGGGGAGTCCGGTGCCCCCTTCATAGTAATATCCCTTCCCCCATGAAAACTTCCTTCATGAAAAGATCCTCCCACATAACCCCCGACCCAGCCCCACTACCGGAAAAAATTCCCCCTGAAAACGTCTGTATACTTCCCAATAACCAATGCTATATGTTAACATTGGGTCATAACTTTCAGCTCTCCCCCTGGGGGCTTCAGGGGATTAAGTCATCCTAAAAGACATAGTTATCACATTTTCGACCATACTAAACAAAATGGTTATCTCAAAATTTTGATCGGGTGACTTCGGGAAAAAAATGAGCGTGGGAGGGGGCCTAGTTGCCCTCCAATTTTTTCGTCACTTGAAAAGGGCACTAGAACTTTAATTTTCGTTCCAATAAGCTCTCCTACGATATTCTAGGACCACTGGGTCAATACGATTACCCCTGGGAAAAAGAAAAAAAAAACAAATAAAAACGCATCCGTGACCTTTCTTCTGGCAAAAAATGGATAATTCCACATTTTTATAGGTAGGAGCTTGAAACCTCTAAAGTAGGGTTCTCTGATACGCTGAATATGATGGTGTGATTTTTATTAAGGTTCTATAGTTTTTAGGGAGTCTTTATCACTTTTTTCGAAAATAAGCCAAATTTTCTCGAACGTGTAACTTTTGATGGGTAAGATTAAACTTAATAGCCTTAGAAGAGCCGAGGGTATTAAGTTGAAACTTGCAGGGCTTGTTGAAAGGGATGTGGGAAAGCGATTAAGGGGAAGGGGCTACTAACCTGACAACTCAGATTTTGAATCTTATAATTAGCACTAAAACTTACAATTTTCAGCTGAAGGAGCACCTTCCAAAGTTTCTGCGACAACTCCTTCCACGCCGAAAAGGATTAATAAATTGAAGCCCTATTGCTCTTTACTTAAATTTTGTTTCAGAAATTTTTATTGAATACCGCCAACAATTTCTTCATTTCAACACAAAATTTAAAGAGGGCTAATAAAATTGTGATAAAATGATTTTCTATGGTACACAAAAACTGAAAACAGTGAGCGGAGAGAAACAATACACCCTATAGACATAAAAATACGTATATCATTAGGTCGTAAGAAAACCTACTCCGCGAAACATATTTCATACCTCTTTCCCTAAATAGCATGATGAAATAGAGAAAAATATTAGTAACTGAAAAGAAAAAAATAATTTGTTAGTACTAATTATACGATATGGTATGAAAAAAAGATATAGACACAGTGCAATTCATCTTTTTTTCTAATCTTAACTCTTTACCAGCAAATTTTTATTATGCTTCGAAAATTTATATATATTGAATTTGAGTTAGTTTTGGGAAAGCATTTGAGTAAATTTAAGTATTCAACAAAAAACATGCGTTTAGGCTTTTAGGTTTAAATTTTCAGGGCACGATCAGGGGGATTTTCAACTGATATAAGGGCAATGCTAACAAACTTCTACACTGTAAAAAAATTGTTTGAGATTCAACAAAAATTGTTTGTTATGTTTATCAGCAAAAATCACACAAGTGTTCTCGTAATTAATTAGAAAAACGTTAGATTCAGAGGGTAACATATCTTGAACATTGATGTTTTTAAGAATAGGGTAGCAGCTTCAAAACTTTTACAGCTAAGGAAAATCACAAAAGAAATGTATTACGAAACAAAATCACCCATAAAAGTCTTATGTAAATACATTATTTCCAGAAAAATTTTTGTGTACACATTATCTGGAAGTGTAAATTAAACTTTATTCAACTCAATCAACCCAAATTTTATGCTCTCTTTTTTGCTCAAAAGACAAATAGCTTTTTTGGCTGTAGCAATTCCTACCTTTGATTTTGAATTACTACATAACATACTACTTTAAATGTCACCTTAGTCAAATTCAATATGATATTCAAGAAAATTTGATCGAGCATACATATCCAAACAAAATTGATTATTAAAATCTATTTTTGTTGGTAATTACATTTTTTCTGCTGAAAACTACATAAACCTTAGTAATTCCAAAAATTTGATGGACATTAAACACTAATTAAAGTTTCAACGGAAAATTTGGTCTTTCTTTGACCGGTCGAAATTCCATCAAAAAATTAATCTGAAATCCAATTTATTTTTAGAGTGCACTACTACTCCTCTGTCGTTATTTTTTTCTCATTAGCCTATTTTACTCTCATTAAAGTAAATTAATTCAAAAAAGGAACTGCAGAATGATAAAATAAAGAGATAAACGAAAGATATTTGCCGAATTCTGACAGGGCTCAATTATAGATGTTTTCAAAAACTTCTACCTAAGTTTAATCAGGGGCTGTCCAATCAATGTTAAAAATAATTAATGGGCAAGTCATATTACAACAATGGCACAGAAAGGAAGAAATGCATTATTTGGAAAATATAGAAGCCCACTAACATCAGAAATAAGTGAATTAAGCCTACACAAATATATATTTAATACTAAAATTATATCTATCTTATACTACGAATCAGAAATATGGGGATATTAGCCGGTAAAGCAACTAGAAACCCTTCAACTTCAACATTATAAAAGATATTTTTGCATTCAGAATACAACACATAGGTTAGTATTAAAGGTGATCCTGGTATATTTAACCTGAAATTGAAAAGATACGCCCAAATCATCAAATTTTGGTTAAGACTCCTTAAGCTTCCCCAAACCAGACCACATGTAGCCAAAATTTGTTTTTAAACTATTAGATTTTCATCACATTTCATTTTATTTCAATAGCATTAGCTAAACTTCACTTCTCGCGTGTCTTGTAGCTAATAGAAGAGTATCGAACTTTCTTTTTTTAGAGGGATTCCAAACACATATAGACTCTCCCTCCATTTACCTTGCCAATCCCTCCTGAATATCAGTTGGCACTTTTAACTAGTTGGCAATTTATTTAAAGAAGAAAACAAGTTTTTTCAACTGAAAGTAAGGAGCAACAATAAAACTTAAAACGAACAGAAATTATTACGTAAATGAGGGGGTTCGTCCCCTCGTCAATACTTCACTTTTCACGCTAAAGTTCAAATTATGTTCGAATCACAAATCCCTGATTTACTAAGGCCGTTTAATTAGAATAGATAGCTCTTTTGAAAGTACCAAAATAAAAACTTTAGCGTAAAGAGCGAGGTTTTAACTAGGAGGCGAACTCCCTCATATACATAGTAATTTCTATTCGTTTTCAGTTTTAATGTTGCTCCTTACTTTCAGTTGAGAAAACTTGTTTTTCTATTTAATTTCTTATCGTTTTTCAAACAATGCTGGGAAATCCGGCGTCCACTTCAAAGAAATGTCCCTTCCCCCAAGGAACATTTCCTTTTCCTTTTTTTCCTTTTAATATCTGTTCGAATGAGCCCTCTCACGATATTGTAGGACTACTGGATCGATACAATCACCCCTGGAAAAAAAAAAACTAAACATACATCCGTGATCTTTTTTCTGGAAAAAAAAATACAAAATTCCATTTTTTCCCCTATTTTCAAAAACAAAAAAAAAGTTCGGTACTGTTCTATTAGCTACAAGACACGCAAAAAGTGAAGTTTAACTAACTCTATTGAAATAAAACGAAATATTATGAAAATATGATAACTGTCTTCTTTTTTTACGGGAATTCCAAACACATATAGACTCTCCCTTCATTTACCTTGCCAATCCCTCCTGAATATCAATTGGCACTTTTAATTAGTTGACAATTTAATTAAAGAAGAAAACAAGTTTTTCAACTGAAAGTAACGAGCAACAATAAAACATAAAACGAACAGAAATTATTACTTATGTGAGGGAGTTCGTCCCCTCGTCAATACTTTACTCTTCACGCTAAAGTTCGAATTATGTTCGAATCACAAATCTCTGATTTACAAAGGCCGTTTAATTAGAATAGATAGCTCTTTTGAAAGTACTAAAACAAAAACTTTAGTGTAAAGATCGAGGTATTAACAAGGAGGCGAACTCCCTCATATACATAGTAATTTCTATTCGTTTTCAGTTTTAATGTTGCTCCTAACTTTCAGTTGAGAAAACTTGTTTTTTTATTTAATTTCTTATCGTTTTTCAAGCAATGCTGGGAAATCCGGCGTCCACTTTATAGAAATGTCCCTTCCCCCAAGGAAACATTCTTCATGAATCGATCCTCCTACTTTAGCCTCTTTTTCGACCCCCCCCCCACCAAGAAAAATCCCTCCTGAAAACGTCTGTATACTTCCCGATAACCAATACTATACGTTAACAATGGGGAAAGTTCATAACTTGCAGCCCTTTCCCCGGGAACTGTGGAGGACTAAGTCATCCTCAAAGACATAATTATTAGATTTTCGACTATGCAGAAAAAAATGGCTATTTCAATTTTTTTCCAATTTTTCAGTCACTTAAAAAATCCACTAGAACTTTTAATATCTGTTCGAATGAGCCCTCTCACGATATTTTAGGACTACTGGATCGATACAATCACCCCTGGGAAAAAAAACAAATAAACATACATCCGTGATTTTTTTTTCTGGAAAAAAAAATACAAAATTCCATATATTTGCAGAGGGGAGCTAGAAACAACTACAGAAGAACATTGTTTACGCTGAATCTAATGGTTTGATTTTCATTAAGATTATATCACTTTTTGGGCGTGTTTCCCCCTTTTTTCAAAAACAAGGCAAATTTTTTCAGGCTTTTAACTTTTGATGGATTAGACTAAATTTAATGAAATTTATAAATTTGAAATAAGCATAAACATTCAATTCTTTTGATGGGTCTACTGGTATGAGAATTCTGTTTTTTAGAGTTTTGGTTACTACTGAGCCGGGTCGCTCCTTAATTACAGTTCGTTTCCACGAACTGTTTGATGCGTGGATAATTAAAATTTAAAGTCGCACTAATGAAGTTTAGATTTAAATAATCAATTTCAATTAAAATGTTTTATACTTCTTGTAATCAGATTTTCACTTATTTGTATTTATGTAACTAAACCAGCTTCTTTAATAATTTGTTTTCTTGTTTGTCACTTCGGCAAATATCCATAATTATTTTTTTGGGGGGCAGGGGGGGTTGGGGGGTAGGTGATCAGAAGCTGCTCATCAGAAAAGGTAAAGAAAATCAAACAATTCTTGTAAATGGCTTAATTTTTGGAATTTATTAGATCAGACCGAGAAAAGATCAGATCAGACCGGGAAAAAGATGAGAACAGACCAAAAACAGATCAGATGGGGCAAGGAAAAGATCAGTGCAGACCGAGTACAGATCACTTCATACCCAAAACAGATCAGATCAGACCTGGAACAGATCAGATCAGACCAAAAACAAATCTGATTTAGGTCAAGAACATATCAGATTAGATCGAAAACAGATTATATCAGACCGATAAAAGATCGGATCAGACAGAAAACAAACCAAATAAGACCAAGAACAGATCAGATCAGACCAAAAACAGATCAGACCGAGAAAACATCAGATCAGACCGATAACAGATCATATTAGACCGAAAACATATCCAATAAAATCGAGAAGAGATGAGACCGAGAAGAAATCAGAGTAGATCGAGAACAGATCAAATCAGATCGAAAACAGATCCTTTCAGACCAAGACCAGATCTAAGTGGACGAGAGCAGACCAGATAAAACCAAGAACATTTAACATAAAAGACTGATAAGAGATCAGATCAGACCGAGAACAGACCAAATAAGACCAAGAACAGATCAGATCAGACCAAAAACAGATCAGACCGAGAACACATCAGATCAGACCGATAACAGATCATATTAGACCGAAAATACATCCGATAAAACCAAGAACAGATGAGATTGGACCAGAAACAGACCAGATAAGACCAATAACAGATCGGATAAGACCAAGAACAGATCAGGACGGATTAAAAAAGAGATCATATCATACCGAGAACAGATCAGATCAGACAGAGAACCGATCAGATCAGATCGAGAAGAGATCGGATCAGATCAGACGAAGAACAGATCAATTCAGATGAAGAACAGATAGATCATACCTAGATCAGATTAAATGAGACCGAGAAAAGATCATATCAGACAAAGAACAGATTAGATCAGACCAAGAACAGATCAGATCATATCAAAAACTGATCAGACTAGACCAAAAACAGATTAGATAAAACCGAGAACAGATCAGATAAGATCAAGAACATATAACATCAGACCAAGAACTGGTAAGATAAGACAGAGCAAAAGCCAGATCAGACCGAGAAAAGATCAGGTCAGATCGGAAACAGATTCGATAAGACCGAGAACAGATCAAATAGGACCGAGAACAGATGATACAGAAGAAATATTAGATTTTAGACCAAGAAGAGATCATATCATATCAAGAACAGATCAAATCAGAACGAAAACAGATCCTTTCAGACCGAGACCCGATCAGATAAGACCGAGAACATATGAAATAAAAGACCGATAAGAGATCACATCAGACCGAGAACAGACAAGACCGAGAACAAATATGACCAAGGACAAATCAGACCAAGACCATTTTAGACCGAGAATAGATAAGATCAGACCGAGAACAGATCAAATCAGACCGAAAACAGATGATACCGAAGAAATATTAGATTTTAGACCGAGAAGAGATCATATCATATCAAGAACAGATCAAATCAGAACGAAAACAGATCCTTTCAGACCGAGACCCGATCAGATAAGACCGAGAACATATGAGATAAAAGACCGATAAGAGATCAGATCAGACCGAGAACAGACAACAAAAGACCAAGAAGAGATCAGATCAGACCGAGGACACATCAGATAAGATCGAGAACAGATCATATAAGACCAAATCAGAACAGATCAAATCAGAACGAAAACAGATCCTTTCAGACCGAGACCAGATCAAATGAGATCGAGAACGAACAGATGAGACCAAGGCCAGATCAGACCAGACCGAGAAAAGATCCGATCAGACAAGGAACAGATCATTTCAGACCGTGAACAGCTCAGATCAGACCGAGAACACATCAGTTGTGACCGAGAAAAGGTCAGATAAAAGACCAAAAATGGATAATATAAGACCGAGAACACATCAGATCAGACCGAGAACAGATTAGGTAAGATCGAGAACAGTTAAGTTCAGTCCGAAACAAGATCAGATAAAAGACCAATAACATATAAGATGAGACCAAGAACAGATGATATAAGACTGAGAACATATCAAATACGACCGATAACAGATCAGAAAATATCGAGAACAATTCAGATCAGACCAACAACAGACCAGGTACGACCAAGAAGATTTTAGATCAGACCAAGAACAGATCACACTGAGAAAACTTCAGATTAGACCGAGAACAGAACAGATCAAACCAAGATAGGTTCAAAAACAGATCAAACCAGTTCAGACCGAGAACAGATCAGATTAGACCAAGAACAGATCAAACCAGACCGGGAACAGATCTGATCATACCGAAAACAAATCAGATGAGACAAAATAAAGATCAGATAAGACTGAGAACAGATCAGATCAGACAAAAGACCAAGAACATATCAGATGAGACCGAGAAAAGATCAGATAAAATCGAGAACAGATCAGAGCAGTCCGATAACAGATCAGGTCAGACCGATAAAGGTCCAAATATGACCAAGAACAGATCAGACCGAGAACAGATCAAATGAGACCAAGAACAGATGATACAGAAGAAATATTAGAATTTAGACCGAGAAGAGATCATATCATATCAAGAACAGATCAAATCAGAATGAAAACAGATCTCTTCAGACCGAGACCCGATCAGATAAGACCGAGAACATATGAGATAAAAGACCGATAAGAGATCAGGTCAGACCAAGAACAGACAACAAAAGAGCAAGAATAGATCAGATCAGACCGAGGACACACCAGATAAGACCGAGAACAGATCATATAAGACCAAATCAGAACAGATCAAGTCAGAACGAAAACAGATCCTTTCAGACCGAGACCAGATGAGATCGAGAACAGATCAGATGAGACCAAGAACAGATCAGACCAGACCGAGAAAAGATCCGATCAGACAAGGAACAGATCAGTTCAGACCGTAAAAAGCTCAGATCAGACCGAGAACACAACAGATAAGATCAGACCGAGAACAGATCAGTTCAAAAAAAATTCTATCAAACCTAGAACAGATAAGATCAGACATGGAACAGATCACCGCAGACCGAGAACAGATCAGACTAGACCCAGGATAGATCAGACCTAGAACCGATAATACCAAACAATCAGACCGGATCAGACCGATAACAGATCAATTAAGACCAAGCAGAAATCAGATCAGATCAGGAAAAAGATCAAATCTTACGAAGAACAGATAAGATAACACTGAGAACAATCAGAACAGACGGAGAAGAGATCAGATAAGACTGAGGAAATATTAGATTAGACCGGGATTATATCAGTTAAGACCTAGTACAGATCAGACTAGACCAAAAACAGATCAGATAAGACCGAAAACAAATCAAATAAGACAAAATAAAGATCAGATAAGACTGAGAACAGATCAGATCAGACAAAAGACCAAGAACATATCAGATGAGACCGAGAACAGATCAGATGAGACCAAGAACAGATCAGACCAGACCGAGAAAAGATCCGATCAGACAAGGAACAGATCAGTTCAGACCGTAAAAGGCTCTGATAACACTGAGAACAATCAGAACAGACGGAGAAGAGATCAGATAAGACTGAGGAAATATTAGATTAGACCGGGAATATATCAGTTAAGACCTAGTACAGATCAGACTAGACCAAAAACAGATCAGACCAGACCGAAAACAGATCAGATAAGACAAAATAAAGATCAGATAAGACTGAGAACAGATCAGATCAGACAAAAGACCAAGAACATATCAGATGAGACCGAGAAAAGATCAGATAAAACCGAGAACAGATCAGATCAGTCCGATAACAGATCAGGTCAAGCCGATAAAGGTCCAAATATGACCAAGAACAGATCAGACCAAGAGCATTTTAGACCGATAACAGATCAGATAAGACCGAGAACAGATCTGATAAAAGACCAATAATATATCAGAACAAGAAAAGATGATATAAGATCGAAAACATAAAAAATCCGACCGATAACAGATCAGATAAGATCTAGATCAAATCAGATCAGACCAAGAACAGACCAGGTACGACCAAGAACATTTTAGATCAGACCAAGAAAATATCACACAGAGAACACATACGATTAGAGTAAGAACTGATCAGATCATACCGAGAAAATATCCGATCTTATATCAGGTCAAAATCAGATCAGACCAAGAACAGACCAGGTACGACCAAGAACATTTTAGATCAGACCAAGAAAAGATCACACAGAGAACAGATACGATTAGAGTAAGAACTGATCAGATCAAACCGAGAAAATATCCAATCAGACAAAGACCAGATAAAATAACATCAAGAACAGATCATATCAGACCAAGAATAAATCATAGCAGACCGAGAACAAATCAGATCAGACACAGAACAGATTAGACCGAGAACAGATCAGTTCTTTCAAAGAACAGATGTGATCAGACCGAGAAAACATCAGATCAGATCAAAAACAGATTTTATTCATCGAAAACAGATCAGATCAGAACGAGAAAAGATCAACTCATACCGCGAACAGATTAGATAAGACCAAGAACCTATCACATCAGACAGAGAACAGAAGAGATAAGACCAGAACAGACTAGATCAGACCGAGAACAGATCTGATCAGATCCGAAACAGATTATATCAAACCGAGAACAGATAAGATCAGACCAAGAACAGATCACAACAGACCGGGAACAGATCATGAATGAATTTGAATTTCGCAGTAAATTAAAAGGACAGTGTTTGTCTACATATGAGTTTTAATCCTTGCTGGGTGAATTTTCTCTCAAGTGATTGTGACACTTTTTTTTTGGGAGGGTGACGAGGAGGTAGAATAGAATGAATGATTTTTAGTTTTGTGTCTTCGGTATCCAATTAGGTCGTGAAATTATTAGAAATTAATTCATTTCGTTTATTTTTATTTATTTATTTTCTTATTATTATTTTTTGTCCTTTTTGGGGGGGAGTCTAAGGCTGGCTGGTAGTAATTGCGTATGTAGGGTTTTGTAAAGGGTGATGTGTACCCATACAAGTTTAATAAATTTCGGGTTTTGTTGTTAATGTGTTATAATTTTTTTAATAAAACCTTTTTCTCTCTAAGACCGAGACCAGATCTATTAACAACAGATCACATCAAAACAAGAAGAGATCAGCTCAGAACGAAAGCAGATCAGATAAGATCGAGAATTTATCACATAAGACAGAGAACAGATAAGATAAAATCCCTTATACACAAGATCAGACCTAGAACAAATCAGATCATATCGAAAACATATCAGAACATAGAGCGATAAGCTTATACCAAAAACAGATCAGATAAGGCCGAGAACATATCACATCAGACAAAGAATAGATAAGATAAGACCCATTACAAACCAGATCAAACCAAGAACAGATCGGATCAGAACGAGAAAAGATCAGCTTAGACCGAGAATAGATCAGATAAGACCGAGAACATATCTCATGAGACAGAAAAAAGATAAGATAAGACCCAGTGTAGACTAGATCAGACTGAGAACAGATCAGATCATATTGAATAGAGATCAGAACGGGGAGAGATCAGCTAAGACTGAGAACAGATCAGACCAAAACCAGATCAGATCAACCGAGAACAGATCAGATTAGACCGAGAACAAATCAGATGAGACCAAGAATAAATCAGATCAAGCTGCGAAATAATCAGTTCAGAAATCAGAAATCTAAGGAACAGATCAGTTCAGACCGCGAAAAGATCATATGACACGAAGAACAGATCAGAATGGACCTAGAACAGATCAGATCAAACCAAGAACAGATCAGATCAGACCGAGAACAGATCGGATCATACCGAGAAGAGATCAGATCAGACCGAAAACAGATCAGTTGAAGCCAAGAACGGATCAGAATAGAACGAGAACAGAGTAGATCAGACCAAGAAGAGATC
>JAPEVW010000033.1:2210000-2245000 GCA_027921565.1 Artemia sinica
ATTTTATCCCAATTCTTTAAAAACAACTCCTGAAACCCAAGGGTCGTTTAATTAGAACAATAAGTAACTTTAACTAAATGCCAAAAAACTGTAGCGTGATGAGTGAGTGCGGACGAGGGGGCAACCCCCATCCTATATGTAATAATTTATGTTCGTTTTAAGTTTTAAAGCCCCTCCTTACTTCCAGTTGAAAAAGCTTGCTTTCTTTCTGTATTTAATAAAGCTTTGAGACAAACAATTTCCTAAAGGCCAAGGAAAAAGTATGTCAAATAAAGTAAAAGTATATAAAAATGAAAAAATATAAGTAATTACAGAAAAATACACAAATAATAGCCTACTTAACTCCCATTATTTAATTCTACTGAGCAATGCCAAAGCGTTATACGGATAATTTTTAAGAATATCGGCAGTTTTTAACTTGGTTATCAAACACCAAAATATATCAATTTATTATATATAAATATATATATATATATATATATAAATATATATATATATATATATATATATATATATATATATATATATATATATATATAGATATATATATATATATATATATATATATATATATATATATATATATATATATATATATATATATATATATATATATATATATATATATATATATATATAATATATATATATATATATATATCTATATATATATATATATATATATATATATATATATATATATATATATATATATATATATATTGAAGGGAATTACAGTATGATAAGTTTGGGAAATGGTGTAGACAAGCTTTTTCTCAAAAATAGAGAGATTCTATAATGGACATTCTATAATGAGGAGTGTAGGAATAAAAGGTGCGAATTTTAATACCAAAGTATTTGACGGTAAAGTTTGTAGTGTGGGGTCGTAAGGAAACGTCGAGGGAAATATTTAGCTGGTTAGGGGTAAAACAAGGTTGTACTTTGTCTCCGAAGATTTTTTCGTTGTATATTAATGAAATTGAAAGCTATTTAAGGAAAAGGAAAGTAAGTGAATTGCAATTATTTGATTAAAAATGTCCGCACTTTTGTACGCCGATCATATAACTTTATTGGCAAATAGTGGAGAGAATCTGCAGCGTGCAATAGAGACTGGTTTTAAATCTAGAGAAGTCAGCAGTAATGGTTGTTGTAAGGGGGGCTAAGTCATCTGAAGAAAATTTTGATTACGGGAGGGGAGAGTATGCCTACCTAGACTGTAGACTTGTTTCAAATTGTAAGTGGACAAGAAACATAGCTCTAATGTGAAGTAAAGGTAAAAGTTTAACTGGCAGATTCTTAAAGAGTTTTCTTATGAATACAAGAGCAAAGGATATCAATCCACAAAAGCTACAGGCTACAAAAATTAATAGATAAAAAGTTTCATAGCATTGCTATAAAGTGTGAACTGGGTCTCTTTAGCTTAAGAAATAAACGGTTAGTACGCATAGTAGGTTATTGGGAAAACATTAATGCTATGCAGGATTATCGCCTGACAAAAATGCTTTCAATCAATTGTTACTGAATAAAAGAAAAGATTCTTAGCCTTTGCAAATTAAGAGTATACTAGACAATTGTGGGCTATGAGGCTGGTGGAATAATGGCATTGGACCTGGGGTGGATACAGGACTAATTGCAAAAGCTGTGGAAAAAGTGCTACAAGATCAAGAGATCAGGTTTGGCAAGAAGACAAGATTTAGTCAGAATCCCTTGGAATATGTAGAAAAATTAAAGAAGCCTGGGGATAAGAAATATATATAAAATTTGGGCTTCAAAATAATATTTTAAAATAGGGTCTATTAGTAAGGAGGGCTTTTATGCCGCTAGGGGGGGAGAAGAAAGTAGTTAGGGAGGGTTAAGATACAGAGTAGTCCCTTCACTTGTCCAATGTGTAGTGAGTCTGAAGATTCAGAACATTTTACGGGTTATTGTGAAGAACTGAAGGTACTCAAATGGAAATTGTTGTTTCTATTTATTTACTGAACAAAATAAAACAAAAGGACTAACCCTGTTTTCTCGTCTGGTTATCGAATAAGGTAGTTTTTATAATATCTTCAAGAATATCCTCGGTCGAAGTAGAAGCAAAGTGCTGATAAGACATTTTGAATATACGTTATCTCACTTGTATTCAAAGTTAGAATGTGAACTATATGCTTATTAAAAAACTTTTTATATTCAAAACATAGCTGTGGACTCCGCCTTTAAATAGGGCACTTCCGGCTCTAATTGTTTTTATGTTAATTTCTGGTATTTTATTTCATAGATACCCAAAGAGATTATGTGCTACTAAAGAGGAAGTATACATCAGTTCAAGGGCACCAATTAGAAGGCCGTAAAGTTTCCCGTGATGCTTCGTTTTAAGGAAGGCCAAACTCCAATGATAAAGATAAAGGATAATTCATATTCCAAATTAAGGCATTATGAAGCCTTAATCATGATTTATGATCAATAATAACGTTAGGGTAAAACTATATGAAGATATCAGTATCAATTAAGGCTATGTCATGGTGATAATAGCTATCGAGAAAAGGTTAAAAAGATCTGCAACACTGTATCAAATCAAACAGTTCGTAGTAACGAACTACGTGTAAGGAGTGACTCGGCTCATTAGTAACCGAAATATTATCAGTAAAACCATATGACTCATCATGCTTAATCTTATCCATAAAAAGTTACGAGCCTGAGAAAATTTGTTTGATTTTTAAAATAGAGGGTGAAACATCCCATAAAATTTAAAAAAAAATTGATGAAAATCACGCCGTCATATTTAGCGTACCAGAGTACCTCACTGTAAAAGTCTCAAGCTCCTATCTGAAAAAAAGTGCAATTTTAATGTCTTAAAAGATCGGAAAAGGAAGAATTTAAACGGAAATTGAAAGTTCTAGTGCTCTTTTAAGTGACCAAAAGATTGGAGGGCAGCTGTATCCCCTCAAATGCCCATTTTTTCCAGCAGTTATTTGATCTAAATTTTGAGACAGCCATTTTCTTCAGTATTGTTGAAATATAAATTAACTATGTCTTTATGTTTAAAATGAAACCCTAGAGTCTGCGGAGATAGGCCTGTATGTTATGAAAATTTCACCATTGTCTATGTATAGTCTTTGTTATTGGAAAGTACATTAACATTTTTCTGGGAGGGAGGGGTTGTACTTGGGGTAAATTTCTATTGGGAGAATCTGCCCTGGGGAGGGAAATTTCATGTGGTTGATTTTCAATGGGAAATGTTACACTGGAGGAATTTGGGTGAAGTACTATACGAAATTCTTTTTAATTACCTTACATTCTCTTTGCCAAACTTTTCATGCGGAGATGTTCTTGGGGACTTATACGGAGGCTGGTTTTGGCGTGTATTAATTTTGAGGAAATAAATTCCACGGAAGGAGGATTTTCCCCGATTAGAGGTTAAAGTCTAATTCAAATGAAAGAATGCTAAGAAGAACTTTTTAGGCTTAATCTTTCGCAAGAAATTTTACAGGGAGGGGGGATTCTCAGCGAGGATACAACTGTCTGGATTTAATTTGACGGGGAGGGGGATGCACTTTAAGATGGATGAAATTTCCAAAGATGAGTTTTCCTTGAGGGGGAGAGGTAAATTTCTTAGAGAGTGAGCTAGACTTATCGACATTATTTGAAAAACGAAAGGAAATTATTCCATATATAAAGAATTGCCCCCCTCCCCAATTCTTTGCTCAATACGCTAAAACTTCACTGTTTATCCCGATTAGAGGTTAAAGTCTAATTCACCTGAAAGAATGCTAAGAAGAACTTTTTAGGCTTAATCTTTCGCAAGTAATTTTACAGGGAGGGGGGATTCTCAGCGAGGATACAACTGTCTGGATTTAATTTGACGGGGAGGGGGGATGCACTTTAAGATGGATGAAATTTCCAAAGATGAGTTTTCCTTGAGGGGGAGAGGTACATTTCTTAGAGAGTGAGCTAGACTTACCGACATTATTTGAAAAACGAAAGGAAATTATTCCATATATAAAGAATTGCCCCCCTCCCCAATTCTTTGCTCAATACGCTAAAACTTCACTGTTTGTCCAATTTATTAGCGAATAGTGAACCATAGGGTTTGTTTAACTAGAATAGGAAGCTTCTTTAAAAGTGCTACAAAATGTAGTGTAAAGAGCAAGGTATTGAGAAGGGGGGGGGGGGTCCTCCATATACAGAATAACTCTGTCAAAATTAATATATACAAATTTTGCTCCAGTTTTTCAAGTAGGTGAGCCAAATTAGAACCTGTTTCAGTTTAAAAACGTTCAGAAATGAAACAGAAAACTATTTATTTTAACTGAAAATAATAAGTGACAATAAAACTTAAAAGGAACATAATTTTTTCGGTATATGAAAGACACTGTCCCCTTCTCAACGCCTTGCTATTTACGCTAAACTTTGACTCTTTGTCACAATGCTACTTTTTTGAACAATAAAAACAAGTTGATTTTGATATTAATATATGGTATTTTACTTCATTGATGCCCAAATAGATTATGTGTTAGTGGGGAGAAAACATACATCTGTTCAAGGACCCCAATATGTGCGAAAAAGGATCTCTCCAACGTATTGTATATATTTAGCAGACATTAGTCCACAATTATACAGCATTAGCAAATATCAATGGTAAGATAATTCCTTTGGCTGTGCTTGAAAACCTATTTTCCCGTAATGGGTTGGATGTTAAGGAGAGGCATCTCCATCAAACATAATTGTTGGAGAGGCATATCCATCAAACATAGAATAATAATTGTTGGTTTTGATTTTTAACTAAAAAAAAACTTGTTTTTCGTTTTCAAATTCTATTTTAAGGTCCTTATTTTTAGTTAAAAAAACTTGTTTTTTATTTAATCAAGAAAACAGGTAAGCTCAGTTATTGGCAAAACTCCAAAATTATGAACTTCAAAGTCAACTGAAGTGACTATACTAAAGACTATTACAGTTAACCGAGTAGCGTCTTTGCAAAATAGTAACTTTTTCACTTCCGCTTCAGAAAATATGATGTTGAAGACCTAGGCCTAGGGTGGCCACATGCCAACTTTGCTTTTTTTTCCATTTGGGTGCTCTGTGTCTGTTATAAAATATTTTACCAAAACAAGTTTTTGTACATATTTAAAGTAAATTTAGGTTGTTTTTTTTATCATATGTTCCAACATTCCTTTCCCCTCAAGGAAATCTAATACCCCCCCCCCATTACCCAGATAAGGATGACTTCTTTCCCTGGATACGAACCCTTTCTTGTACCCCAGTAAAAATGCTGAAGCTTCACTAATGTCCAAAAAGTACAAAGTTATTTTCACCTGAAATATATCGCTTCTTTACTATGCTCTTATCTGAATGTTTCAACCAAAAGACCAACCAGAAAGCCCTACCAAAGGATTTATCCCCCTACCAAAAGTTTGATCCCACTCCCTAAGAAATTATTGTTTCACTCGTAAAAACGTAATAAAATTGAATATAACCAAACTTTGGGCGCGTTTTATAAAGTAATTTTGCTAACCAAAAAAAAAAAAAAAATCATTTTGCAAAATCCCTTGAAATTATTCTTTATGTGACCTTTCATATGGATAAGTTGCTGCAAACGAAATCTTCACCCCTTTTGTTTGAATTGTCCTAATTATAAGTCCTTATCTTAATTAGTCCGATGCATAATGTAAACTGAAAGATTAATGAGGTAAGCTTATTTTACTCTCATTAAAGTAAAAAATTCAAACAAGGAACTGCAGAATGATAAAATAAAGAGATAAAAGAAATGTATTTGCTGAATTCTGACAGGGCTCAATTATAGATGTTCACGAAAACTTCCACCCAAGTTTAAGCGGGGCTGTCCAATCAATGTTAAAACTATTTAATGGACAAGACATATTACAACAATGGCACAGAAAGGAAGAAATGCATTATTTGGAAAATATAGAAGCCCACTAACATCAGAAATAAGTGAATTAAGGCTGCACAAATATATATTTAATACTAAAATAATACCTATCCTATATTACGAATCAGAAATATGGGGGATTAGCCGGCAGAGAAACTAGAAACCCTTCAACTTCAATATTATAAACCAGTTTTTGGCTTACAGAATACAACACAAATGTTGGTATTAAAAGGTTGTTTTCGTATATTTAACTTGAAATTGAAAAAAATACACCCAAATCATCAAATTTTGGGTAAGACTCCTTAAACTTCCCCAGATTAGTCTTTCTCGAGCATCATATGAAGTTTTTTATTGTTAAAAAAAAGAGTTGTGAGAAAGACAAACTTTAGCGTAAAGAGCGAGGCGTTGAGGAGGGGAGAGCCCCTTTCATATACGGAATAATTTCTGTCCGTTTTAAGTTTTAATGTTACTCCTTACTTTCAGTTTAAAAAACTTGTTTTTTTATTTAATTTCTGATCGTTTTTTAGTTAATGCAGCTTTTATTTTGGCTCACCATCATTGAACAAGTAAACGCAATTTGCATATAAATTTTACTTTTCTTTTGCTAAATGGCTTTCTCTAAATTTGGTTCTGATGTAATTTACAAATTAACTTACGTAAGGAACTTCAATATTCGTATATTTTTATTCTGGCAAAAAATACAAAGTTGCAGATTTTGCAGAGATGAGCTTGAAACCTAAGTAATAGGGTTTTCTGATACGCTGAATCTGACGGTGTGATTTTCAATAAAATTCTTTCACTTGTTGGGGATGTTTCCCCCTCTTTCCAAAATAAGGAAAGTTTTCTCAGGCTCGTAGCCTTTGATGAGTAATACTAAACTTAATAAAATTTATATATTTAGAATCAGCATTATAAGCCCATTCTGTGATACATTTATTGACATCAAAATTACGTTTTTAAAAGTTTCGATTACTATTGAGCCGTATCACTTGTTTTTTTTTATTACGTATATGTTATTACGTATATGAGGGGGTTCTCCCCTTAGTCAATACCCAGTTCTTTACGTTAAAAGTTAAAATGTTGCTTAATTCACGAACCCCTGAATCACAAAGGCCGTTTAATTAGAATAGATAGCTCTTTTGAAAGCACTCAAAAAAACTGCAGCGTAAAAAGCGAGGTAATGACTTGGGGGTGAACCCCCTTATATGCGTAATAATTTCTGTTCGTTTTAAGTTCTAATGTTGCTTCTTACTTTCAGTTGAAAAAACTTGTTTTTTTTAATTTAATTTCTGATCGTTTTTTAAATAATGCTTGGAAATCAGGCGCCCCCTTCATAAAAACGTCCCTTTCCCCAAAGAAACATCCTCCTTGGATCTATTCTCCCGAGTAACCCCTCCTCAAGCCCCCCCCACCAGAAATTTTTTTTCCTGAAAATGTCTGAATACTTCCCAGTAACCAATACAATATGTAAGCAATGGGCAAAGTTCATAACTTGCAGCCCTTCCCCTGGGAACTCTGGTGGATTAAGTCATCCTAAAAGACATTTTCAATTGATTTTCGACTATGCTGAACAAAATGGCTATCTCAAAGTTTTGAATTGGGTGACTTTGGGACAAAATGAGCCTGGGAGGGGGCCTAGTTGCCCTCCAATTTTTTGTCACTTAAAAAAGGCACTAGAACTTTTAATTTCAGTTCCAATGAGCCCTCCTACGATATTCTAGGACCACTGGGTCAATACGATTACCCCTGGGGAATAAAAAACAAATAAACACGTTTCCGTGATCTTTCTCCTGGCAAAAAATGGAAAATTCCACATTTTTGTAGATAGGACTTGAAACCTTTACAGTAAGGTTCTCGGATACGCTAAATATGATGGTATGATTTTCATTAAGGTTCTATAGCTTTTAGGAGGTCTTTCCCCCTTTTTTAGAAAATCAGCCAAATTTTCTCAGGCGCTTAACTTTTGATGGGTAAGATTAAACTTGAAACTTATATATTTGAAATCAGAATTAAAATATGATTCTTTTGATGTATCTGTTGGTATCAAAATTCCGTTTTTTAGAGTTTCGGTTACCATTGAGACGGGTCGCTCCTTATTCCGTATATGAAAGGAGCGGTCCCCTCCTCAACGCCTCGCTCTTTACGCTAAAGTTTGTTATTGTTTAAAAAAAATAAGAGTTGTGAGAAAGTCAAACTTTAGCGTAAAGAGCGAGGCGTTCAGGAGGGGACAACCCCTTTCATATACGGAATAATTTCTGTTCGTTTTAAGTTTTAATGTTGCTCCTTACTTTCAGTTTAAAAAACTTGTTGTTTTTTTTTAATTTCTGATCGTTTTTTAGTGTAGTTAATGCAGCTTTTATTTTGGCTCACCGTCATTGAATAAGTAAACACAATTTGCATATAAATTTTACTTTTCTTTTCTAAATGGCTGTCTCTAAATTTGGTTCTGATGTAATTTACAAATTAACTTACGTAAGGAACTTCTATATTCGTATATTTTTATTCTGGCAAAAAATACAAAGTTGCAGATTTTTGCAGATATGAGCTTGAAACCTATGTAATAGGGTTTTCTGATACGCTGAATCTGACGGTATGATTTTCATTAAAATTCTTTCACTTGTA
Organism: Artemia sinica; assembly: GCA_027921565.1. Lineage (NCBI taxonomy): Eukaryota > Metazoa > Arthropoda > Branchiopoda > Anostraca > Artemiidae > Artemia > Artemia sinica. The sequence goes on from JAPEVW010000033.1 coordinate 2,218,492, forward strand.
GGGGATGTTTCACCTACAAAGTTCGTAGTTCAATGGGCAAAGTTCATAACTTGCAGCCCATCCCCTGGGAACTCTGGTGGATTAAGTCATCCTAAAAGACATTTTTAATTGATTTTCGACTATGCTGAACAAAATGGCGATCGCAAAGTTTTAATTGGGTGACTTTGGGAAAAAATGAGCGTGGGAGGGGGCCTAGTTGCCCTCCATTTTTTTTGTCACTTAAAAGGGCACTAGAACTTTTAATTTCCATTCCAATGAGTCTTCCTACGATATTCTAGGACCACTGGGTCAATACGATTACCCCGGGGAAAAAAACAAACAAACACGCTTCCGTGATCTTTCTTCTGGCAAAAAATGGAAAATTCCACATTTTGTAGATTCGAACGGATATTAGTATAATCGTATAATATATATATATATATATATATATATATATATATATATATATATATATATATATATATATATATATATATATATATATATATATATATATATATATATATATATTATATATATATATATATATATATATATATATATATATATATATATATATATATATATATATATATATATATATATATATATTATATATATATATATATATATATATATATATATATATATATATATATATATATATATATATATATATATTGAAGGGAATTACAGTATGATAAGTTTGGGAAATGGTGTAGACAAGCTTTTTCTCAAAAATAGAGAGATTCTATAATGGACATTCTATAATGATGAGTGTAGGAATAAAAGGTGCGAATTTTAATACCAAAGTATTTGACGGTAAAGTTTGTAGTGTGGGGTCGTAAGGAAACGTCGAGGGAAATATTTAGCTGGTTAGGGGTAAAACAAGATTATACTTTGTCTCCGAAGATTTTTTCTTTGTATATTAATGAAATTGAAATTTATTTAAGGAAAAGGAAAGTAAGTGAATTGCAATTATTTGATTAAAAATGTCCGCACTTTTGTACGCCGACCATATAGCTTTATTGGCAAATAGTGGAGAGAATCTGCAGCGTGCAATAGAGAGTGTATAAAAATGTTTTCAAACAGTTCGTGGTAACGAACTATAAATAAGGAGCAACCCGGCTCAATGGTAACCGAAACTCTAAAAAACGGAATTTTGGTACCAATCGATACATCAAAAGAATCAGATTTTAATTCTGATTTCAAATATACAAGTTTCATCAAGTTTAATCTTACCCACCATGATAATCATACCATTCCGTATATGAAAGGGGCTGTCCCCTCCTCAACGCCTCGCTCTTTACGCTAAAGTTTGACTCTGTCTCACAACTTTATTTTTTTTTTAAATTTCTTTTTATTTAATAAGGAAAAGAGACTGGTTTTAAATCTAGAGAAGTCAGCAGTAATGGTTGTTGTAAGGGGGGCTAAGTCATCTGAAGAAAATTTTGATTACGGGAGGGGAGAGTATGCCTACCTAGACTTTAAACTTGTTTCAAATTGTAAGTGGACAAGAAACATAGCTCTAATTTGAAGTAAAGGTAAAAGTTTAACTGGCATATTCTTAAAGAGTTTTCTTATGAATACAAGAGCAAAGGATATCAATCCACAAAAGCTTCAGGCTACAAAAATTAATAGATAAAAAGTTTCATAGCATTGTTATAAATTGCGAACTGGGTCTCTTTAGCTTAAGAAATAAACGGTTAGTACGCATAGTAGGTTATTGGGAAAAAATTATTGCTATGTAGGACTATCGCCTGACAAAAATGCTTTCAATGAATTGTTACTGAATAAAAGAAAAGATTCTTAGCCTTTGCAAATTAAGAGTATACTAGACAATTGTGGGCTATGAGGCTGGTGGAATAATGGCATTGGACCTGGGGTGGATACAGGACTAATTGCAAAAGCTGTGGAAAAGTGCTACAAGATCAAGAGATCAGGTTTGGCAAGAAGACAAGATTTAGTCAGAATCCCTTGGAATATGTAGAAAAATTAAAGAAGCCTGGGGATAAGAAATATATATAAAATTTGGGCTTCAAAATAATACTGTAAAATGGGGTCTATTATCAAGGGGGGCTTTTATGCCGCTTGGGGGGGGGAGAAGAAAACATTTAGGGAGGGTTAAGATACAGAGCAGTCCCTTCACTTGTCCAATGTGTAGGGAGTCTGAAGATTCAGAACATTTTACAGGTTATTGTGAAGAACTGAAGGTACTCAAATGGAATTTTTTTTATATTTATTTACTGAACAAAATAAAACAAAAGGACTAACCTTGTTTTCCCGTCTGGTTATCGAATAAGGTAGTTCTTATAATATCTTCAAGAATATCCTCGGTCGAAGTAGAAGCAAATTGCTGACAAGACATTTTGAATATACGTTATCTCACTTGTATTCAAAGTTAGAATGTGAACTATATGTTTATTAAAAAACTTTTTATATTCAAAACATAGCTGTGGACTCCGCCTTTAAATAGGGTGCTTCCGGCTCTAATGTTTTTAATGTTAATTTCTGGTATTTTAGTTCATAGATACCCAAAGAGATTATGTGTTACTAAAGAGGAAGTATACATCAGTTCAAAGGCACCAATTAGAAGGCCGTAAAGTTTCCCGTGATGCTTCGTTATAAAGAAGGCCAAACTCCAATGATAAAGATAAAGGATAATTCATATTCCAAATTAAGGCATTATGAAGCCTTAATCATGATTTATGATCAATAATAACATTATGGTAAAACTATATGAAGATATCAGTACCAAATAAGGTTATGTCAGTGATAATAGCTATCGAGAAAAGGTTAAAAAGATCTGCAATACTGTATCAAATCAAACAGTTCGTAGTAACGAACTGCGTGTAAGGAGTGACTCGGCTCATTAGTAACCGAAATATTATCAGTAAAACCATATGACTCATCATGCTTAATCTTATCCATAAAAAGTTACGAGCCTGAGAAAATTTGTTTGATTTTTAAAATAGAGGGGAAACATCCCATAAAATTAAACAAAAATTGATGAAAATCACGCCGTCATATTTAGCGTACCAGAGTACCTCACTGTAAAAGTCTCAAGCTCTAATCTGAAAAACGTGGAATTCTAATGTCTTAAAAGATCGGAAGAGGAAGAATTTGAACGGAAATTGAAAGTTCTAGTGCTCTTTTAACTGACCAAAAGATTGGAGGGCAGCTGTATCCCCTCAAATGCCCATTTTTTCCAGCAGTTATTTGATCTAAATTTTGAGACAGCCATTTTCTTCTGTATTGTTGAAATATAAAATAACTATGTCTTTATGTTTAAAATGAAACCCCAGAGTCTCCGGAGATAGGCCTGTATGTGATGAAAATTTCACCATTGTCTATGTATAGTCTTTGTTATTGGAAAGTATATTAACATTTTTCTGGGAGGGAGGGGTTGTACTTGGGGTAAATTTCTATTGGGAGAATCTGCCCTAGGGAGGGAAATTTCATGTGGTTGATTTTCCATGGGAAATGTTACACTGGGGGAATTTGCGTTAAGTACTATACGAGATTCTTTTTAATTACCTTACATTCTCTTTGCCAAACTTTTCATGCGGAGATGTTCTTGGGGACTTATACAGAGGCTGGTTTTAGCGTGTATTAATTTTGGGGAAATAAATTCGACGGAAGGAGGATTTTCCCCGATTAGAGGTTAAAGTCTAATTCAAATGAAAGAATGCTAAGAAGAGTTTTTTAGGATTAATCTTTCGCAAGAAATTTTACAAGGAGGGGGGATTCTCAGCGAGGATAGAACTGTCTGGATTTAATTTGACGGGGAGGGGGATGCACTTTAAGATTGATGATATTTCCAAAGATGAGTTTTCCTTGAGGGGGAGAGGTATATTTCTTAGAGAGTGAGCTAGACTTACCAACATTATTTGAAAAAGGAAAGGAAATTATTCCATATATAAAGAATTGCCCCCCTCCCCAATTCTTTGCTCAATACGCTAAAACTTCACTGTTTATCCCAATTTATTAGCGGCTACTGAACCATAGGGTTTGTTTAATTAGAATAGGAAGCTTCTTTAAAAGTGCTACAAAATTTAGTGTAAAGAGCAAGGTATTGAAAAGGGGGGGGGGGTCCTCCATATACAGAATAACTCTGTCAAAATTAATATATACAAATTTTGCTTCAATTTTTCAAGTAGGTGAGCCAAATTAGAACCTGTTTCAGTTTAAAAACGTTCAGAAATGAAACAGAAAACTATTTGTTTTAACTGAAATAATAAGAGATAAAAAAACTTAAAAGGAACATAATTTTTTCGGTATATGAAAGACACTGTCCCCTTCTCAACGCCTTGCTATTTACGCTAAACTTTGACTCTTTGTCACAATGCTACTTTTTTGAACAATAAAAACAAGTTGATTTTGATATTAATATATGGTATTTTAGTTCATTGATGCCCAAATAGATTATGTGTTAGTGGGGAGAAAACATAAATCTGTTCAAGGACCCCAATATGTGCCCCTTAGAGTTTTCGACGATGCTCCTTTTTACAGATGGCCAAACTCCTATTGGGGCCAAAATCTGAGATACGAAAAAGGATCTCTCCAACGTATCGTATATATTTAGCAGACATTAGTCCACAATTATACAGCATTAGCAAATATCAATGGTAAGATAATTCCTTTGGCTGTGCTTGAAAACCTATATTCCCGTAATGGGTTGGATGTTAAGGAGAGGCATATCCATCAAACATGGAATAATAATTATTGGTTTTAATTTTTAACTAAAAAAAAACTTGTTTTTCGTTTTCAAATTCTATTTTAAGGTCCTTATTTTTAGTTAAAAAACTTGTTTTTTATTTAATCAAGAAAACAGGTAAGCTCAGTTATTGGCAAAACTCCAAAATTATGAACTTCAAAGTCAAATGAAGTGACTATACTAAAGACTATTACAGTTAACCGAGTAGCGTCTTTGAAAATAGTAACTTTTTCACTTCCGCTTGAGAAAATATTATGTTGAAGACCTAGGCCTAGGGTGGCCACATGCCAACTTTGCTTTTTTTTTTCCATTTGGGTGCTCTGTGTCTATTATAAAATATTTTCCCAAAATAATTTTTTTTACATATTTAAAGCAAATTTAGGTTGTTTTTTTTATCATATGTTCCAACATTCCTTTCCCCTCACGGACATCTAATACCCCCCCCCCCATTACCCAGATAAGGATGACTTCTTTCCCTGGATATGAACCCTTTCTTCTACCCCAGTAAAAATGCTGAAGCTTCCCTAATGTCCAAAAAGTACAAAGTTATTTTCACCTGAATTATATGGCTTCTTTACTATGCTCTTATCTGAAAGTTTCAACCAAAAGACCAACCAGAAAGCCCTACCAAAGGATTGATCCCCCTACCAAAAGTTTGATCCCCCTCCCTAAGAAATTATTGTTTCACTCGTAAAAACGTAATAAAATTGAATATAAGCAAACTTTGGGCGCGTTTTATAAAGTAATTTTGCTAACCAAAAAAAAAAAATCATTTTGCAAAATCCCTTTGAAAAAATTCTTTATGCGACCCTTCATATGGATAAGTTGCTGCAAACGAAATCTTCACCCCTTTTGTTTGAATTAGCCTAATTATAAGTCCTTATCTTAATTAGTCCGATGCATAACGTAAACTGAAAGATTAATGAGGTAAGCTTATTTTAGCTTAAAAAAAAAAAAAAAAACATATCCCGAGAAAGTCTTATATGTGATCCCCGTCAAGCGATAGTGATTCAGATCCGTAAATTGAAAGCATCTCAAACAGCGATTCAGATACAACGATCATGGAAAAGTCGGCTGTGGTACTAGACCCTAACATTCCTAATGGAAACCACGCAAAAAGTGATAGGCCGAAAGGAAAAAGGGAACTGGACATGATTATAACCCCAAGCAACGATAGTAAGCAGGATCGAAGAAATGTGAGACCAAATAAAGGACCAAAATCGGAAAAGAAACGAAAAAGTCATAGTCCGAAAAAATATGGCCAAACTCTAGCAGAACGACCACCATTTGTCATAGGATAGGGAAACAGCCATATACAGAAACTATCAGCTATTACGTGGAATGTACAGGGTCTAAGTAGTAAAAGAGATGTGTGTTTAAATAGTTCATTTTTAGATTCACAAATAACTTGCTTAGTTGAAACATGGTTATTGCCAGTAGAGGAAATATCAGTGTTTGGTTATGTTGTTTTTCGGGTAGATAGAAGGACATCAAGGAATTCCAGGAACTATGGAGGAATAATAGTGCTAGTCAAGCAACATGAATTTTCCAGTTTAAGTCGTTTGCCAAGCATGTCTGAGAATTTGATATGGTTACGTTTGAATTTTTGGGGAAGTGGTTTATATTGGGGTGTGTTTATATTTCACCAGAAAATAGTTAACTCATGGGGGAGGAAATTGATTACACTGTGTGGAGGTTCTGGTTTGGCAATTGGTAATGGGAGATTTGGTGAGGATGGTAGCTTAGGTGAGTACACTTGTGTTTCTGGACCTTGCTTTAGTTTGATTGATTATATATTGGTTGACACTGGGCTCGAAATTGAATCCCTAAATGTGAAAGTGATACATCGAACAGGATCGGACCACTTTCCAGTTAAAGTAGAGTATATTATTTCTAGAAGGGAATATTGTTCGGTTGAGAGGAGTAATGAGGAGAGGTATGTGAATAAAGAAACGAGGAAGAGAAAGGAGCTAGCAATTTTACCTCCTAGAATAAATTGCAATTGGTCACATGAACAATGGGTACTGGTCCATGAGAAATTAATTAATGACCCCATAGCGAAAGAAATAGACCATCTGAAGTATAAGGCCGAGGTACCGAATACCGACTGTCTATTCTGTGAGAGAACAGATTATTATTATATATTGTAACATACGTTAGTATTAAAGGTGATCTTGGTTTATCTAACCTGAAATTGAAAAGATACGCCCAAATTATCAAATTTTGGTTAAGATTTCTAAAGCTTCCCCAGACCAGACTAGAAAATGATTATGGGTTGGGCCATATCCTCCTCGGATGTAAGGGGATTAAGAGGATCAATAATCCAAGAAGGGGTAGATAGGGTGCCTCGTGTGTTAATGAGGTCTGGGTCTCTCCGTTATATTGTAGCAGTAGGAAATTTTGTAGCTTTTTGGGATTTAGGGGGGAAAAGGTACCTAGGTTAGGTCACGTATTTATTATATGTTTTGATTTGTCCCCCACCCCTCTAGTGTGAAAATATATAGTCAAAATTTATTTCTTAACTATTAGATTTTCATCATATTTCTTTTTAATTCAGTAGCATTAGCTATACTTCACTTCTCGCGTGTCGTGTAGCTAATAGAACAGTATCGAACTTTTTTTTTTTTACTGGGATTCCAAACACATATAGACTCTCCCTTCATTTATCTTGCCAATCCCTCCTGAATATCAGTTGGCACCTTTAATTAGTTGGCAATTTAATTAAAGAAGAAAACAAGTTTTTTTTTCAACTGAAAGTAAGGAGCAACAATAAAACCTAAAACGAACATAAATTATTACGTATATGAGGGGGTTCGTCCCCTCGTCAATACTTCACGCTAAAGTTCGAATTATGTTCGAGTCACAGCTCCCTGATTTACAAAGGCCGTTTAATTAGAATAGATAGCTCTTTTGAAAGTACTAAAACAAAAACTTTAGCGTAAAGAGCGAGGTATTAACTAGGAGGCGAACTCCCTCATATACATAGTAATTTCTATTCGTTTTCAGTTTTAATGTTGCTCCTTACTTTCAGTTGAGAATTCTTGTTTTTTTCTTTAGTTTTTCATCATTTTTCAAACAGTGCTGGGAAATCCGGTGTCCACTTCATAGAAATGTCCCTTCCCCCAATTAAATATCCTTCATGGATCGATCCTCCCACGTGAGCCCTTTTTTCGACACCCCGCCCCACCAAGAAAAATCCCTCCTGAAAACATCTGTATACTTCCTGATAACCAATACTATACATAAACAATGGGGAAAGTTCATAACTTGCAGCCCTTTCCCCGGGAACTGTGGAGTACTAAGTCATCCTCTAAGACATATTTATTAGATTTTCGACTATGCTGAGAAATATTGCTATTTCATTTTATTTTCAATTTTTTAGTCACTTAAAAAAGCCACTAGAACTTATAATATCCGTTCGAATGAGCCCTCTCACGATATTTTAGGACTACTGGATCGATACGTTCACCCCTGGAAACATAACCAAATAAACATACATCCGTGATCTTTTTTTGGAAAAAAATACAAAATTCCATATTTTTCCCCATGATCTCACGTGACTATCATCACATGATCTCCCACGTGAGCCCCTTTTTCGACCCGCCGCCCCACCTTGAAAAATCCTTCCTTAAAACGTCTTTATACTTCCCCATAACCAATACTATATATAAACAATGGGGAAAATTCATAACTTGCAGCCCTTTCCCCGGGAACTGTGGAGTACTAAGTCATCCTCAAAGACATATTTATTATATTTTCGACTATGCTGAAAAAAATGGCTATTTCAATTCTTTAGTCACTTATAAAAGCCACTAGAACTTTTAATATCCGTTCGAATGAGCCGCCTCTCGATATTGTAGGACTAGTGGATCGATACGATCACCCCCGGAAACAAAACCAAATGAATATACATCCGTGATCTTTTTTTCTTGGAAAAAACATACAATATTCCATATTTTTGCAGACGGCAGCTTGAAACATCTACAGAAGGACATTTATTACTCTGAATCTGATGGTTTGATTTTCATTAAGATTATATCCTTTTTTGGGCGTGTTTCCCCCTTTTTTTAAAAACAAGACAAAAGTTTTCAGGCTCGTACATTTTGATGGGTTAGACTAAATTTAATGAAATTTATAAATTTGAAATAAGCATAAAAATTCAATTCTTTTGATGTATCTACTGGTATGAGAATTCTGTTTTTTAGAGTTTTGGTTACTGCTGAGCCGGGTCGCTTCTTTCTTACAGTTCGTTACCACAAACTTTTTGAAGTGTGGATAATTAAAATTCAAAGTCGTGCTAATGAAGTTAAGATTTGAATAATCAATTTCAATCAAAATGTTTTATACTTCTTGTAATCAGATTTTCAATGATTTGTTTTTATGTAACTAAACCAGCTTCTTTAATAATTTTTTTTTCTTATTTGTCACTTCGGCAAATATCCATCATTTTTTTTTTTTTTTTTTTGGGGGGGGGGGTCAGAAGCTGATTATCAGAAAAGGTAAAGAAAATCAAACGATTCTTGTAAATGGCATAATTTTTGGAGTTTATCAGAACAGACCGAGAAACGATCAGATCAGACCGGGAAAAGATGAGAACAGCCCAAGAACAGATCAGATTAGAAAAGGAACAGATCAATTCAGACCGAGTACAGATCACTTCATACCCAAAACAGATCAGATCAGACCCAAACAGATCAGATCAGACCAAAAACAAATCAAATTTAGGCCAAGAACATATCAGATTAGATAGAAAACAGATTATATCAGACCGATAAAAGATCGGATCAGACTAAAAACAGACAAAATAAGACCAAGAACCGATCAGATCCAACCAAAAACAGATCAGACCGAGAAAACACCAGATAAGACCGATAACTGATCATATCAGACCGAAAATATATCCGATAAAAAAGATGAGACCAAGAAGAGATCAGATCAGATCGAGAACAAATTCTTTCAGACCAAGAAGAGATCAGATCAGATCGAGAACAGATTCTTTCAGACCAACACCAGATCAGACTCGACCAAGAACAGATCAGATAAGACCAAGAACATTTGAGATAAAAGACCGATAAGATATCAGACCGAGAACAGACCAAATAAGACTAAGAACAGATCAGATCAGACCAAAAACAGATCAGACCGATGACAGATCATATCAGGCCGCAAATATATTCGATAAAATCGAGAACAAATGAGATCGGACCAAGAAGAAACCAGATCAGACCAAGAACAGATCAGACAGAGAACAGACTGAAAACAGATTTTATCTTACAGAGAACAGATCAGATAAGAAAAAGAACCGATCAGATCAAGAAGAGATCAGATCAGACAAAGAACAGATCAAATCAGACGTAGAACAGATAGATAATACTATCAGATTAAATCATAATAGATGAGATTAAATGAGACCGAGAAAAGATAAAATCAGATCAGACCAAGAACAGATCAGATCATATCAAAAACTGATCAGATTAGAAAGAAAACAGATTAGATCAGACCGAGAAAAGATCAGATAAGACCAAGAACATATCACATGAGACCAAGAACAGGTAAGATAAGACAGAGCAAAAGCCAAATCAGACCGAGAAAGGTTCAGGTCAGATCGAAAACAGATTCGATAAGACCGAGAATAGATAAGATCAGACCAAGAACAGATCAAATCAAACCGAGAACCGATCAGCTAAAACAGAAGAAATATTAGATTAGACTGGGAACATATCAGGTAAGACCTAGTACAGATCAGGCTAGACAGGAAACAGATTAGATGAGACCAAGAACAAATCAGATCATACCAAAAACTGATCATATAATATAAAATAACAAACAGATAAGACCAGTAACAGATCAGATGAGACCAAAAAAAGATCAGACCAGAAAAGATCAGATTAGACGTAGAACAGACCAGACAAGTAACTGATCAGTTTAGATCGTGAACAGATCAGATCAGACCGAGAACAGATCAGTTTTGACCGAAAACGGATCAGATAAAAGACCGAGAACATATCAGATCAGACTCAGAATAGATCATATAAGACCAAGAACATATCAGATCAGACCGAGAACAGATCAGATAAGATCGAGAACAGGTCAGATCAGTCCGAAAACAGATCAGATAAGACAAAGAACAGATCAGATAAGACCGAGAACAGATATGATTAAAGACCAGTAACATATAAGATCAGACCAAGAACAGATAATGTAAGACTGAGAACATATCAAATGAGACCGAAAATACATCAGAAAATATCGAGAACAAATCAGATCAGGTCAAGAACAGACCAGATACAACGAAGAACATTTTAGATCAGACAAAGAATAGAATACACCAAGAACATTTGAGATTAGACCAAGAACAGACAAGATCAGACCAAGAACAGATCAGATAAAATACCGAAAACATATGAGATCAGACCGATAACAGATCATAAAGCAGCATCTTTGGGCACTTGCCCAAAGGACGCTGCTTGGTTAAACAATTTGGATAATAAGTTTTGACTGATTGCGATTGCTAAAAGTGGGCCCTAAGTAATATCTGGATATTACAAATTACGGGCCCTTGCGAGTAAGTTTCCTTTCATGACTTTTTAAGGATTTTTTAAATTGTGCGGCATTATTGTTGAAAAAATAAGAGATGGCTACATCACTAACAAAAGAGCATTTTGACCGGCGAATGGATGAGTTAACTGCTACGATTTCGATGCTACAACAAGAAAATAAGGTGTTGAAGACTGAAAATAAGCTGTTAAAATTGGAATTGATTAAGGTGAAATCGTCTGCACTTCGAGTGGATTTACATACACGGAGAAACAATATTCTGCTTTACGGGATCGATACGCCAAATGAATCTGAAAATCTTCGTGATACAGTAAAAAATTTCTTCGGAAAAAAACTCGGGATTGCAGATCCTGATCAAATAGGTATCAGTGTTGCGTATAGGGTCAAAAAATCCACCGCGTCTGATGATGGTGTTGGTCCTAGTCTGCGGAGTGGTAGGAAAAAAACAGTTGAGCCTATTTTCGTGCAGCTCAAGAATTATGATCGCTCATTGATTCTTAAAGAATTTGGTAAACTAAAGAAAACGGGCTACAGCGTGTCAACTGACTTACCTGCTGAATTAGGAAAGCGAAGAAAGGAATTATTGGCTCTCGGTTACAAGCTAAAAAATGCAGAGGGAGCAGAGAAGGTCAGTGAGACTCGTGTGGTCCAGCGTAACGTGAAACTCTGGCTGGAGACAAAAAAGTCAAAAAGCTCACAGCAGTGGGTTAAATACGATGATGACTGTTTCATTCCGCTAAAACTGTTTGCCAAAAATGACCCAGAGGAGGTTGTTTCCGACCAGTAGTTTTGTCATTTTTTTTTCTCAGATATTTAATTTTTATGTACGTGATATCGTGAGAAGTTTTTTGAATTATTGTTGAAGCCGCACAGTAATTCTGTTTTAAGTTGTATGGCAGTGAAGGATGTAAAGCGAAAATTTTGTTTTCTTCTTTTTTTGTTTCATATTTGTTCAATTTTCTTTTCTCTTTTTTCATGTTCCCAAAATTCAAGGTATCTAGTTTATTTTTGTTTCCTTTCAGTGTTCCATAAAGAAGTTCAATTGGGTATGTTCATTGTTTTTTACTCCTTGCTCTTCTGGAATTTTCACGACGGACCGCCGATTGCAGTTGGTAAGTGATGACTTTTTCTTCAGCTTCATCCCCGAGAGGTATCAGAGATATTGATATAGATAGATTAAAAAATTTAGAAGAGTCTTATTTAAATCTCAAGCTTATTTTTCATCAAGAAATTGGTCAAGAAAATGATTTCCATTTGTTTGATGATAAAAATTTTCCTAAAAGTAAATATGTAATTTCTAATTTAATTACTGGGAGGTCTTCCGATTCTCAACTTTCGGTATTTCATTTGAATTGCCAAGGACTGTATTCCTCATTTTCTGATCTAGAGTCGACATGTCGGGAGCTTAGACCAGACTGTATAGGTCTATGTGAAACATTTATTACACAACAAACCGAAAGCCTTTGGATATTCCAGGTTACACTAGCCATTTTCTCCACAGAAAACAGATGAAAAGGGGTGGTATAGCAATTTATATCCGCGACACACACACGGTTCAAATTAGGCAAGACCTTACACGAAGTACTGAAGGAATTTTCGAGTCGTTGTTCTTAGAAGTATGGCTGTCCCCAAATAAAAAAATTATTGTGGGTGAAATTTATCGTTCTCCGTCAGGGTTAACGTCTCAGTTTATGGAACATATGGCTCAAGTTCTGGAGCTAGCCCAGTGTAAAAAAATGAGCTTATTCTCATGGGAGATTTCAACATTAACCTCAGTATTCCGCTAACGGCCGAAGCAGCAGATTTGCTAAATTATATGGCAGGTTCAGGCCTATATCCTGCTGTTACGATTCCGACACGGGTTACTGAGAGTACGCATTCACTTATCGACAACATATTCAGCTCCTTGCTCCCAGAGTCGGTGGCAGTCCTCGTCAGCGACGCATCAGACCACTTCCCCATTCATGCAACACTCGCCCTTTCAGAACCAGCTAAGATAAGGTCCCGAATCAACCCTATGTTACAGATTATATGTTTAACAGAGGAAAACTTGAAGAATTTAAAACAGGAACTAGAGCAATTAAACTGGGATAACGTAATGGAGATTCAAGATGTAAACGAAGCATTTGGGTCATTTCACTCGACGTTCATGGATGTAGACAGTAGATGTTGCGTGAGAAACCCGAGAACTAATAAACGAAAAAAAGACCAGCCAATTAGCCCCTGGATGACGGATGGTCTTCTGGCCTGTGTGAATAAGAAAAACCACCTTTGGGGAGAGTATAGACGCTTTCCGAGCTTAGCGCGGCTAGAGGAGTATGAGCAATACAGGAAAGTCCTTCGGACTGTGTTATGAAGAGCAAAGCGTGGCTACCTTCAGCAAAAGCTGACGGAAAGCGGGAAGGATGGTCGAAAAGTATGGCAAATTATCAACTCGGTTCTACGGCCAACCACTAAGTCTTCCACACTACCAGCGAAATTGGTCGTGAATGATGAAGAAATTACAGAACCTACACAGGTTGCCACATCGCTGAGTACATTTTTCGCAAATATTGGCGATACCACAGCAAATTCCGTCGGGATAGCATCTAAGTCATACAAAGAATAACTTGGCCCGAAGTGTATGAAATCAATGGCAGTGAGTCCTGTAACACCAGGTGAGCTCGAATTACTCGTAAAAAATTTGAAGGGCTCTTCTGCTTCAGGTTTCGACCTGGTCCACACAAAGGCACTGAAAGCAGTAGTGACGACCATTGCTGAGCCGCTAACTTACCTTGTAAATCTTTCATTAGATAAAGGGGTTTTTCCTGAAATGTTAAAAAAGGCAAAGATAATACCTCTTCACAAAGGTGGAAGTCATACAGACACAGAAAATTATAGACCAATCTCAATCTTATCAGTTTTCTCGAAAGTCTTTGAAACGCCAATGAAAAACCAGTTTTCTCGAAAGTCTCAAAAGCATGCACCACGAAATATTACTAGGAAAGCTGGATCATATTGGAGTTCGTGGCCAAGTCCTAGATTGGTTTAAGTCTTACCTGGAAAATCGTCGAATTTACACAGGAAATGACCATACAAATGATGTCGTAGTTAATTGCGGGGTGCCACAGGGCTCTAAATTGGGACCGGTATTGTTTCTTGTTCACGTAAATGATCTTCAGCAAGTACTGACTCCTGCAAGTCGTAGCCCTTATTGCTGCAAACTATGTCACCCACAAACGACGCCGGGGTCTATAGTAGAAGCCGAGGACGAACTAACGGCATTTGCGGATGATTCACTTATGGCAAGCTCAGAATGGAACATCAAGTCTCTCAAAACGAAGCTACAAGACATTCTTGAAGAAACGTACCTCTGGATGGACGCAAATCGTCTAGTCATCAACATTGACAAATCGAGTGTTTTATTTTTTTCACGTATAGATTCGCTGGCTCCTGATGTGATTGGTATTGAAACCTCTCGTGGACTTTCAAGAGACCAGAAAAAGGACACGTTCGTTACCTAGGGGTTTTGATCGACGAAAACCTCTCGTTCAGACACCACATAGCAAGTGTCGAGACGAAGCTTTCAAGGAACCTTGGAATCTTGAGAAAACTCAGTCACCATTTCCCTAAAAAAATACTGATCCTGATTTACAATGCAGTTATCAAGCCTCACATTCAATATTGTTCTACGGTTTGGCAATCTAATTCAAGACACATTTACAGAGACTAAACTCAGTTCACAATAAAGCACTTCAAATTTTAGGCGCAGCACCGAACAGACTATCAATGGCAGCACTTTACAGACTATCTTGCACCGTTTTTTGTTTTAAATATTTTTCAGGAACACTCCCATCACCATTTAGAGGCTTATTCACACTAGCATCACAAATTCATAGTTTAAATACACGATCTTCATCAGATATTTACATACCCCCGACACCGACAGCTAGGTCGGAATTTTCTCCTAGAATTGCGTGTGCTAGAGAGTGGAATGCACTTCCGCAAAAGCTAAGGTCATATAGGTCTCTCGGCTCCTTTAAAAAGAATGTGAACAAATATCTAAAAGATTAAATATTTTTTTACTAGATTTATTTTATTATTATTATTTTTAGAATTTTTCGATATTATTATTAATTATCATATTTTAGTTTGATACTTCAGGGGGTGTGAGCGGAGGAGAAGTTGTGTTAAATTTATTGTTATTTGATGGCGGTTCGGGGTGGAAATTGAAGAGGACAGGAGGCCACGCTGTATTTAGAGTGTGCAATTATTACGGGCCCAAACGTGCTTCAATGCACAAGGAACTAAGTTAAGAGTATTTTTATATATATATTTTTGAATTAAAACCCATATTGAACTGAACTGAACTGAACTGAAAAGAAAGAGAATATATCAGACAATTCAGAGAACAGATCAGATCAGGCCAAGAACAGACTAGATAAGACCAAGAACCGATCGGACCACGAACAGATAAGGCCAACAACATGTCAGATCAGACAGAGAACATATTAGATCAGGCCGATCACAGATCACATAGACCAAGAACAGATTAGATCAGACAGAGAATAGATCAGATCAGAGGAAGAACAGATCAGATCAGACCTAGAATTGACCTAGATTAAATCAGACCGAGAAAAGATCACATCAGACGAAGAAAACATGAGATCAGAACGAGAAAAGATCAGTTCAGACCGAGAACAGATGAGATCAGACCGAGAAAAGATCAGGTCAGACCGAGAACATATCAGATCAAACAAAGACCAGATCAGATCAAACCGAGAAGAGATGAGAGCAGACCTAGAATATCAGATTATATCAAAAAGAGATCAGATCTATCAAGAAAAGTTGAGATCAGAACGAGAAGCGATCATATCAGACCGAGAATAGATCAGATAAGATCGAGAATAGATTAAATCAGACCAATAAAAGATGAGATCAGACCGAGAAAAGATCAGGTCAGACCGAGAACAAATCAGATCAGACAAAGAACAGATCAGAGCAGACGGAGAATATCAGATTATATAAAAAAAAGATCAATCTATCGAGAAAACATGAGATCAGAACGAGAAACGATCAGATCAAACCGACAATAGATCAGATAAGATCAATAACATATCACTTCAGACCGAGAACAGATAAGATAAGACCGAGTACAGACCAGATCAGACCAAGAACAGATCAGATCGAAACAGATTTCATGAGACCGAGAACAAATAAAATGAGATCGAAAAAAGATCATATCTGACCAAAAACAGATCAGATCAGACGGATAACAGATAAGATAACACCGAGAACATATCAGATCAGAGACCAAAAACAGGTCAGATCAGACCGAGAACAGATCAGATCTGACAAAAAAAGATCAAATAAGAACGAGAAAAGATCAGAACAGACCGAGAAGAGATCAGATCAGACCGGGAACAGATCAGATGAGACCTAGTACAAATAAGATTAGACTGAAAACAGAACAGATCAGAACAGATCAGACAAAAAAGATCAGAACAATAATAGATCAGATCAGACCGGGGAAAGATCAGATAAGACCGAGAACACATCAGATCAGACAAGGAACAGATTTTTTAAGGCTGCAAACAGATCAGATCAGACGAAGAACAGATCAGATCATGAACAGATCAGTTCAGAGATCAGATAAAAAAAATAACAGATCAGATCAGACCGAGAAGATATCAGATAAGAAAATGAACATATAAGATGAGACAAAGAACAGATCAGATCAAGAAGAAAACAAATCAGATCAGACAAAGAACAGATGAGATCAGACGCAGAATAGATCAGATAAGATCAAACCTAGAACTAATCAGATAAAACCATGAATATATCAGATAAGACCGAGATCATATCAGATCAGATAGAAAACAGATCAGATCGGACCAATAAAAGATCAGATAAAACCGAGAAAAGATCAGATCATATCGAGAACATATCAAATCAGACCAATATATGTCCTTTCAGACCGAGACCAGATCAGATTGAACCAGGAAGAGATCATATTAGACAGATGAAAGATCTGATCATATCAGACCAGGAAAAGACCTAGTACAGATCATATCAAACCGAACACAGGTTAGATCAGACCGGCAAAAGATGAGAACAGACCAAGAACAGATCAGACAAGGAACATATCAATGCAGACTAAGAACAGATCATATTAGACCAAGAAGATATCAGATAAGAAAATGAACTTTTAGATCTAGAACAGATCAGATGAGCCAAAGAACAGATCAGATCAAACCAAGAACAGATTAGATTAGACGGAGAATATGTCAGATCAGAACAGGTCAGACCTAGAACAGATCAGACAAGACCAAGAACACATCAGATCATACCAATAACAATCTGATCAGACCGATATCATATCAGATTCGATAGAAATCAGATCGTATTGGACCTATAAAAGATCCAACAAGACCAAGAACAGATCAAACAGAACAGAACAGACCGAAAAAATATCAGATCAGATCGAAACAGATCAAATCAGACCGAAAACACGTCCTTACAGACAGAGACCAGATCAGATCAGACAAGGTAAAGACCTAGTACAGACACAATCAAACCGAAAACAGGTCAGATAAAGATCAGATCAGACCGAGAAAAGGTCATATCAGACCCAAAAAAGATGATAACAGACCAAGAACAGCTAAGATCCGACAAGGAACAAATCAATGCATGACGAGAACAGATCAGTTCATATCTAAAACAGATCAGATCAGACCTAGAACAGATCAGATCAGACCGGGAACAGCTAAGATCAGACCAAAAACAAATCTAATTTAGGCCAAGAACATATCAGATTAGATAGAAAACAGATTATATCAGACCGATAAAAGGTTGGATCAGACTGAGAACAGATCAATTCAGACCGATAAAAGGTTGGATCAGACTGAGAACAGATCAATTCAGACCGATAAAAGGTTGGATCAGACTGAGAACAGATCAATTCAGACCGAGAAAAGATCAGATATATATATTATAATATATATATATATATATATATATATATATATATATATATATATATATATATATATATATATATATATATATAATATATATATATATATATTATATATATATATATATATATATATTATATATATATATATATATATATATATATATATATATATATATATATATATATATATATATATATATATATATATATATTATATATATATATATATATATATATATAATATATATATATACTATATATATATATATATATATATATATATATATATATATATATATATATATATATACTGAGAACAGATCAATTCAGACCGAGAAAAGATCAGATCAGATCGAGAACAGATCAAATCAGATCGAAAACAGATCCTTTCAGACCCCTTGTATGGACACTATAACCAATGTAGCAGAATTTCTCTCCATACCTGAACAGGGTTGTATTCATAAAATTTTCATAAGGGAATTCGAGAGAATTATTAAATAATTAAAAAACAACTTTATAAGATGTACCAAAAAATTTTATATATATATATATATATATATATATATATATATATATATATATATATATATATATATTATATATATATATATATATATATAATATATATATATATATATATATATATATATATATATATATATATATATATATATATATATATATATATATATATCGTGCGTTATCATATTATCGTGCGTTATCGAATGTTGTTTGCAAAAACGCATCGTCATGATATTGTGACTGTGTGGGGGGAGACTTTAATGCTAAAGTTGGAGGTGATGCTTCTTATGCCCCAACTATCCTTGGTAAACATGGACTGGGGGAAATTAATTACAATGGTGTGCGACTAATCGATTTTTGCGCCACTCATGAACTTATCGTCGGCGCAACATGGTTTCCACATAAACAGATTCACAAGTATACCTGGAACTCGCCTGATGGTGGAAAACGAAATGAAATAGACCCTATCCTAATTGTGAGGCGCAGGCGTCGATGTCTAGAGGATGTTAGAACCTTCCGAGGTGCCGACTGTTATTCCGATCACCAACTTGCTGTTGCCAAGTTCAAGCTGAAACTAAAAACTGTGACAAATCCCCAGCGGCCAGTGAAAACCTTCAATTTGAGAAAACTGCAGGACCCGAACGTATCGCAAAAGTATACTACAGCTTTGTCAAACAAGTTTTCCCTCCTAAGGGACCAAGTGTCGCTTGAGAGTGAGTGGGAAAAAATTGCAGAAACCGTGAAAGAGGTCGCACAAGAAGTTGTGGGCTACAACAGGAAGAAAAAAGAGCAGTGGATATCTGAAAGTAGTTGGGATATTATTGACCAAAGGCCACAACTCAAAATCCTCGTAGATAAGTATGACAATAGCACGACTTGTTCCAGAGAATATGTAGATAACCTGAAAGCGCAGTACAAGCGTCTCCATAAGCAAGCCAAAGCAGCAACCAGGGATGATAAGAGGATGTACCTCGAAGCTATGGCCGAACAGGCTGAGGCAGCCACTAGACGGGGAGATAGCCGTACTGTGTATGCCATAACGAAGCAGTTAGCGGGTATTTCAAAGGCGTCGTCGACCCAAGTTGAAAGCAAAGATGGCATTTTATTAACCCAGACTGATGACATAGTCCGACGCTGGAAAGAGCATTTTAGCGAGGTACTAAATCAGATGCCTCCCACAACTACTTTAAATATCCCTGAAGAACCACTGTTCGATCTCGGAATATGTTCCGGACCTCTCGTGCTTAGTGAAGTCAAGGAAGCCCTAAAGACTTTGAAAAACGGAAAAGCTGCAGGCAATGATGGCATATCACCAGAATTACTGATGTACAGTAGAAGCGCCCTAGTCGAACCCATATTTGAACTTCTTTTCCATGTTTGGGATGAACAAAAAGTCCCTAGTGAATGGTCGAAGGCAGTAATTGTAAAACTCTTCAAAAAGGGACAAAAGACTAAGTGTGATAATTGGAGAGGTATTGCTTTACAGTCTGTTGGCAGCAAAGTCCTGTGCCAAATAATTCTTAACAGGATTCAAAGTAAAGTGGAGAAAGTTCTGAGAAATGAGCAGCACGGATTCCGCCAGAATAGATCATGTTGTGACCTGATATTTAGCCTAAGAGTCCTGCTGGATGAATCCAATGAACGGCAAGTTCAGCTACTTATGGTATTTATAGATTTTCTCAAAGCCTTCGACTCGATACATCGCGGAACCATGTGGAAGATTTTAGTGTATTATGGAATTCCGACCAAAATTGTAAATATAATTAAAGCGCTATATCATGATATCATATGCGCAGTACAGACAGAGGGTGGCCTAACGGAGTGGTTTTCTGTTCAGTCAGGTGTAAGGCAGGGCTGCATTCTATCACCATTACTGTTTGCCATAGTGATAGATTTTGTTCTCCGTGGATGCAGTTTTAGTGGCGGTCTAAAATTAAATCCACTGAGAGAACTCAATGATGGTGATTTTGCTGACGATGTTGCACTTATTACCCACGACCCAGAAGATATGCAACGCAACATTAATGAACTCGGTCGTATGGCAAATGCTGTCGGACTGTCCATAAATGCTAACAAGACCAAATCAATGTCGAATGCAGTCATACCTGACTTAGCCGAAGGACTTTTGGTTAACAACGAGGAAATTGAGGAAATGAGAGAGTTCAAGTATCTCGGCAGCATTCTTACGCAAGATGCAAATTCCGAAAGAGAAATACTGTGCCGAATAACATTGGGTGGGTCTGCTTTCAGCTACCTTAGAAATGTTTGGAGAAATAATAAATACTCCCAGAAGGTAAAGCTTAAAATTTATAATAGCAATGTGGTCTCTGTCCTTACGTAAAAATGCGAAACTTGGAGCATCACTGCTCAGCTAGAACGACGAGTCCAGGCATTCGACAATAATTGCCTAAGGTCTATCCTAAACATACATTGGACGGAGAGAATACGAAATGATGAAATCTATCGTATGACAAATCATACCTCCATCCTTGATCTCATTAGAAAGCAGCGATGGATGTATTGGGGGCATATGGTGCGAATGGGGGAAGGAAGGCTGATCGAGGAAGGAAGGCAGATCGAGAAAAGATCAGATCAGTCCGAAAACAGATCAGATTGAGAACAGATTAGATAAGACCGAGAACAGATCAGATAAAAGACTAATAAAATGTTAGATCAGACCAAGAACAGATGATATAAAACTGAGAAAAAATCAAATGCGACCGATAACAGATAAGAAGATATCATGTTAGATTTTAGACCGAGAAGAAATCATATCATATCAAGAACAGATCAAATCAGAACGAAAACAGATCCTTTCAGAACTAGACCTGATCGGATAAGACCGAGAACATATGGGATAAAAGACCGATAAGAGATCAGATCAGACCGAGATAGACAACAAAAAACCAAGAATAGATCAGATCAGACCAAGGACACATCAGATAAGACCGAGAACAGATCATATAAGACCAAACCAGAACAGATCAAATCAGAACGAAAACAGATCCTTTCACACCGAGACTAGATCAGATGAGATCGAGAACAGATCAGATGAGACCAAGGCCAGATCAGACCAGACCGAGAAAAGATCCGATCAGACAAGGAACAGATCAGTTCAGACCGTGAACAGCTCAGATCAGACCGAGAACACATCAGTTGTGACCGAGAAAAGGTCAGATAAAAGACCAAAAACGGATCATATAAGACCGAGAACACATCAGATCAGACCGATAACAGATCATATCAGACCGAAAATACATCCGATAAAATCGAGAACAGATGAGATCGGACCAAAAACAGACCAGATAAGACCAAGTACAGATCGGATAAGACCAAGAACAGATCAGGACGGATTGAAAAGAGATCATATCATACCGAGAACAGATCAGACAGAGAACCGATCAGATCAGATCGAGAAAAGATCAGATCAGACGAAGAACAGACCAAATCAGTGAGAACAGATAGATCATACCTAGATCAGATTAAATGAGACCGAGAAAAGATCATATCAGACAAAGAACAGATTATATTAGACCAAGAACAGATCAGATCATATCAAAAACTGACCAGACTAGACCGAAAACAGATTAGATCAAACCGAGAAGAGATCAGATAAGATCAAGAACATATAACATCAGACCAAGAACTGGTAAGATAAGACAGAGCAAAAGCCAGATCAGACTGAGAAAAGATCAGGTCAGATCGGAAACAGATTCGATAAGACCTAGAATAGATAAGATCAGACCGAGAACAGATCAAATAGGACCGAGAACAGATGATACAGAAGAAATATAAGATTTTAGACCGAGAAAAGATCATATCAAGAACAGATCAAATCAGAACGAAAACAAATCCTTTCAAACCGAAACCTGATCAGATAAGACCGAGAACATATGAGATAAAAGACCGATAAGATATCAGATCAGACCGAGAACAAATATGAACAAGAAAAAATCAAATCAAGAGCAATTTGCTTCTACTTTGACCGAGGAAATTCTTAAAGATAATATAAAAACTATCATATTCGATAGCCAGAAAGAAAAACACTCAAATTAAATAAAAAAGTGATTTTCAACTGAAAGCAAGGAAAAGATTTTAAACCCATTTGAACAGATTATTTTTTGTACGAAGGGGGCTGTTTCCTTTTTACTCCTTACTGTGAAGGTTGGCCTTCTTCCAATTTTTTAAAGAAAAACTGGATTACTTTTCGAAATTACATTTCGTGAAACTGTAAAGTTTTATGAATACAATAATTTTGGTAACGCAGAAAAAAAACGATCAATATTTCAACGATCTCTGTTTGGATTTTTATGTGTAATTAAACAGTTTGTTATTTCCCAGGGGTTGTCGTATAGACCCAGTGGGCCTAGAACGTCAGAAGAAGGTTCATTCTAAGGGAAACGAAAAGTTATAGTGCCATTCTTAATTGTCCAAAAAATTGGAGGGCAATTAAGCCCCCTCCCATATCACTTTTTTCCCAAAATGGTCTTATCAGAGGATAGTTCCAATTGGGTGAAATTTTCAGAGAAAATTTTATAGGCCTACTGGGTGAATTTGTCACAATTCATATACGAAATTTCTTTATATGTCTTGCTTTCTCTGTATCGATTCAATTTTACGGAGATGTTATGGGTAATTGTCCAGGGTAAATTTTCGCCAGGATTGAATTATCCAGAGGATAGTTCTATGGGGTTCAATTTGGGCTTCAAAATAATACTTTAAAATAGGGTTTATCAGTAAGAGGTGATTTTATGCAACTTGGGGGAGAGGGGAAGAAAGTATTTAGGGAGGATTAAGATACGGAATAGTCCCTTTACTTGTCCAATGTGCAGGGAGTCTGAAGATTCAGAACATTTTACGGGTTTTTGTGAAGAACTGAAAGGTACTCAAATGGAATTTTATTTTCTATTTGTTTACTGAACAAAAGGACTAACCTTGTTTTCCTGTCTGGCTATCGAATATGGTAGTTCTTATAATATCTTCAAGAATATCCTCGGTCGAAGTAGAAGCAAATTGCTGACAAGACATTTTGAATATACGTTATCTCACTTGTATTCAAAGTTAGAATGTGAACTATACGCTTATTAAACAACTGTTTATATTCAAAACATAGCTGTGGACTCCGCCTTTAAATAGGGCGCTTCCGGCACTAATTTTTTTAATGTTAATTTCTGGTATTTTAGTTCATAGATACCCAAAGAGATTATGTGTTACTAAAGAGGAAGTGTTCAAGGGCACCAATTAGAAGGCCGTAAAGTTTCCCGTGATGCTTCGTTTTAAAGAAGGCCAAACTCCAATGATAAAGATAAAGGATAATTCATATTCCAAAATATTTTAATATATATATATATATATATATATATATATATATATATATATAATATATATATATATATATATATCATATATATATATATATATATATATATATATATATATATATATATATAGATATATATATATATATATATATATATATATATATATATATATATATATATATATATATATATATATATGTATATATATATATATATATATATATATATATATATATATATATATATATATATATATATATATATATATATATATATATATATATATATATATATATATATATATATATATATATATATATATATATATACATATATAGCTTAACAAAATATAGCTCAACAAAAATTCAGATATGTACGAGAGATTTTATTTATTTACAAAAAATGTACATTTACGTCTCGTGAGGTTCTACTAAGTATCGTCAAGTATACTAACCAAATTTATGTTCAACTAAATATGTTTATACAGCTTAAATGAAACTAAATCAACCTATCTCAAAAAAATTTCAGGTCAAAGTTACAAAATAAAAATTCTTTGAGAAAAGCATTGGAATTTTAAGTAAGGTTGCCCAAATGCGCTTATCAACCCCAACACAAGCTAAAAATTAAAATCTAACTTATCATTATTGTAATATTCCAAAGAGACTGGGAACATGTTTTGCTGAATAAAGCTTGTATGGGACACTGAATCTGTCTTATAACAAGCTTGGATAACACTTGGATCACAAAATTGTTGGTGGGGTTGGTATTGTTGGTGGTTGGTATTGGTAGGTTGGGGTTGGTATTGTTGGTGTTGTTGGCTAGTATGATTACTGTTAAAATATTGTTGATTTAAATATTTTTCATTGGAAGGCCACTGCTGACTTGCTAGGACCGTGAGTTTTTCATCCCTAGCTATATTCCCTTCCGTTGGATAAAACATACCCGTATGTGCAGAGACTGGAAAAGAAAAATTGCTGGAATTACTTACTGAATGGTTCACTTGTTCTCTTAATGTACTTGTCATAGGAAAATATATGTTTGAAGTAGAAAAATAATCAACTACACTGTTTTCCACAGGTTTCATAGACTGTGTCACTTGTTCACAGCCTGAACTGGTCATGGGGCTTTGTATGTGTGTAGGCCCAGAAAAAGTAAACATAACATTGTTCACATAATGGTTTTCTGGTTGACAAAATCTACTCGAGTTATTATTTGTTTCTTCTGCTTTTCTTAGAGCTTTTGTATTCTTTTTTAGTTTTGATCTTCTATTTTGGAACCAAACTACTATCTGCTGCTCAGTTACTAGGATTGAGCGTGACAGTTCTATTCTGCGTTGTTTACTGATGTATATATTTTTCTTGAATTCTTCTTCGAGTTCACAGACTTGTTTCTTTGTGTAACTCTTACGAAATCTTTTGGATGGGGTTTCCTTCCCTGAAAAAAAAAAAAAATCAATAATAGATATTTCATTCACCAAATTATTGATACGAAATTGCAAAGACTGTTATTAACAATTGTTATCTTAACAGTTGTTAATATAGCAATTATTATATATATATATATATATATATATATATATATATATATATAATATATATATATATATATATATATATATATATATATATATATATATATATATATATATATATATATATATATATATATATATATATATATATACATAGCAATCTGCTTCTACTTCGACCGAGGATATTCTTAAACATATTATAAAAAACTATCATATTCGATAGCCAGACAAAAAAACACTCAAATTAAATAAAAAAAAAGATTTTCTACTGAAAGCAAGGAAAAGATTTGAAACCAATTTGAACATATTATTTTTAGCACGAAGGGGGCAATCTCCTCCTTAGGTTGGCCTTCTTCCAAGTTTCTTACGAATAACTGGATTACATTTCGAAAATACATTTCGTGAAACTGTAAAGTTTTATGAATACAATAATTTTGGTTACGCAGAAAAAACGTTATAGTGCCTGAAAAGAAATGAAAAGTTATAGTGCCTTTCTTAATTGTCCAAATAAATTGGATGGGGAAACGAAAAATAAGTCTTTATCTTAATTAGTCCGATGCATAATGTAAACTGAAAAATTAATGAGGTAAGCTTATTTTACTCTCATTAAAGTAAAAAATTCAAACAAGGAACTGCAGAATGATAAAATAAAGAGATAAAAGAAATGTATTTGCTGAATTCTGACAGGGCTCAATTATAGATGTTCACGAAAACTTCCACCCAAGTTTAAGCGGCGCTTTCCAATCAATGTTAAAACTATTTAATGGACAAGACATATTACAACAATGGCACAGAAAGGAAGAAATGCATTATTTGGAAAATATAGAAGCCCACTAACATCAGAAATAAGTGAATTAAGGCTGCACAAATATATATTTAATACTAAAATAATACCTATCCTATATTACGAATCAGAAATATGG